>JAVJIF010024893.1:0-37810 GCA_038442645.1 Agave tequilana | reverse complement strand
TATACGAATTGTGAAGTAACAATTGGAGAAATGAAGACCTTTGTTGATCTGATTAAGCTAGGCGAAATGGAGTTCGATGCCATACTAGGAATGGACTGGTTGTCTGCCAGTGGTGCTTATGTGGATTGTAATAAAAAGAGGATTATCTTTAAAATGGAAAGGACTCCGGAGTTTATTTTTGAAGGAGAGAAAGGAAATTATGATATACCTCACATATCAGCCATCAAAGCCACCAAATTATTGAAGCAAGGGTGCCAAGGATTTCTGGCTTCGGTGTTGGATACCACCAGGACTGAGGTGAATATTAAGACTATTCCAATTGTGAATGAGTTCCCTGATGTGTTCCCGGAAGACTTATCAGGTCTGCCCCCAGATCGGAAGTAGAAATTTACAATAGATATAATACCCGGTACTGCCCCAATTTCTAAGGCACCGTACCGTAGGCCCCTGCAGAAATGAAAGAACTTAAAACTCAACTACATTACTTATTAGACAAAGGTTTCATTCGGCCAAGTATATCTCCCTGGGGAGCACCTGTCCTATTTGTAAAGAAGAAGGATGGGAGTATGAGATTATGTGTTGACTACCGGGAATTGAATAAGGCAACTATCAAGAATAGGTACCCTCTTCCTCGAATTGATGACTTATTTGATCAATTACAAGGGTCTTGTGTATTTTCTAAGATAGACCTTAGATCGGGGTATCATCAGTTGAAGGTCAAACCTGAAGATGTGCCCAAATCAGCTTTTCGGACAAGATATGGACACTTTGAATTTCTAGTTATGCCTTTTGGACTCACTAATGCCCCGGCAGCATTTATGGACTTAATGAATCGGATGTTTCAACCATACTTAGACCAGTTTGTAGTGGTATTCATTGATGATATCCTGGTCTACGCAAAGAATATAGAGGATCACGAGAAATATCTTAAAGTTGTTCTTCAAATCTTGAGAGAGAAGCAACTCTATGCAAAATTGAAGAAATGTGAGTTTTGGCTAGAGCAGGTAGGGTTTCTTGGCCATATTATATCTCAAGAAGGGATATCAGTAGATCCGGTAAAGATCGAAGCAATCCGAGATTGGCCTAAACCCACTAATGTTACTGAAGTTCGAAGTTTCTTGGGATTAGCGGGGTACTACAGAAGATTTGTAGAAGGATTTTCTTTGATTGTAGCACCAATGACCCAATTAACTAGAAAGAATAAGAAGTTTGCTTGGGGAGAAGATCAAGAAAGGAGTTTCCAGGAGGTTAAAGCCAGATTGACATCTGCCCCTGTCTTAATTGTACCTTCGGGGACTGAAGGATTTGTCATTTTTAGTGATGCATCGAAGCTGGGATTGGGATGTGTGTTAATACAACATGGAAAAGTTATTGCCTATGCATCCCGACAATTGAAGACCCATGAAAGAAATTACCCCACTCATGACTTGGAATTAGCCGCTGTGATTTTTGCTTTAAAGATCTGGCGACATTACTTGTATGGAGTGTCTTGTGAAGTTTATACTGATCATAAGAGCTTGAAATACATCTTCACACAAAAAGAACTGAACATGAGGCAGAGGAGGTGGTTAGAACTAATAAAGGATTATGATATTACTATTCAATACCACCCTGGGAAGGCCAATGTAGTGGCTGATGCTTTGAGCCGAAAATCAGGAGGGACCCTGGCCACCTTGATGACTCGACAAGCAAGACTATTAAGAGATCTAGAAGAAATGCAAATAGAAGTGCGAGTCATTGATTCTTCAAATCCCGAGTATCAACTGAATCAAGTAAGTATCCAAATTAGTCTATATGACAAGATCAAAGAGGCACAACAAGAAGATACTCAAATAAAGAAGATTATGAAGAAAGTGCAAGAAGGAGAACTCAAGGAGTTTCAAATAGAAGGTGATGTACTAAGGCTTGGACGCAGATTATGTGTGCCAGATGTAGCAGAGATCAAAGAAGAAATAATGAAGGAGGCTCATAGTACACCTTATACAGCTCATCCTGGAAGCACAAAGATGTATCAAGATATGCGTCATAACTTCTGGTGGAATGGAATGAAGGTGAACATTTCTAATTTTGTCCACAAATGTTTAGTCTGTCAACAAGTAAAGGCTAAACATATGAAGCCCCCAGGTTTGTTAGTACCTTTACCTATTCCTGAATGGAAGTGGAGTCAAATTGCTATGGATTTCGTCACTGGACTTCCTCGGACATCCCAAGGACTGGATACAGTTTGGGTAATAGTAGACAGACTCACCAAATCTGCCCATTTTCTACCTATCCGGATCAATTATTCAATGGAAAGACTAGCTCAGGTATATGTCCGAGAGATAATTCGATTACATGGAGTACCTGAATCCATTGTATCAGATCGGGACCCAAGATTCCAATCCAGATTCTGGAAAAGTTTGTCCAGAGCTATGGGCACTAACTTACAACTCAGTACAGCGGCCCACCTCAAACGGATGGACAGTCAGAAAGGACCATTCAAATATTAGAAGATATGTTGAGAACTTGTGTACTGCATTTTGGGGGAGGTTGGGACAACTATTTACCCTTAGTGGAGTTTGCTTATAATAATAGTTATCAATCCACTATCGGTATCCCTCCATTTGAAGCATTGTATGGGAGGAGGTGTAGATCACCAATCTGTTGGGAGGAAGTTGGAGATAGAAGACTGTTTGGCCCCGATGTAATTCAAGAAGCTACGGAGAAGATCAAGCTAATCAAGGAAAGGATGAAAGCAGCCCAGAGCAGACAGAAAGCTTATGCAGACAATCGTCGCAGACCACTGGAGTTTGAGGTAGGGGATAGTGTTTTCTTAAAGTATCTCCTATGAAGGGAGTAAGACGCACCGGCGGTAAGAACAAGTTAGCCCCTAGATATGTGGGTCCGTTTGAAATACTAGATAAAATTGGACCGGTTGCTTATCGTTTGGCCCTACCCCCTGCCTTAGAAAGGATGCACAATGTATTTCATGTATCTCAGCTGAGGAAGTATGTACCCGATCCTGCTCATGTCATCTCCTACGAACCCCTGCATATGCTAGAAGACATGTCTTACGCGGAAGAACCAGTACAATTCTTGATCACAAGGAGAAACAATTGAGAAGCAAAAATATTTCCTTGGTCAAGGTTTTATGGAGAAATCAAAACCTAGAAGAAGCCACTTGGGAACTAGAAGAGGAGGTCAGAAAGGCCTATCCGCATTTGTTCCAAGGTACGTTAAGTTTCGAGGACGAAACTTTCATAAGGAGGGTAGAATGTAACACTTGCCTCAATTAAAGTAATTCTTTTCCTAAATAATCATTAGTGCATGCATGATATCTTAATAAGCCATGTGTATAATACGCGTATGGAGTAGACCGTATTATACGACTATTGTACGGGTATGTATATATAAATGTATACGTAAGTATTTATACGTCCATGTATGCAGGTATAAGGATACTACCCCATAGTCAACATCACCACAAGCTTCTCCAACCTTCCACCAAAATATCTCCACCTCATCCATCTCCATGGCTGGCCATGATTGGCCAAGAGAAACACATCACCTCTCCATTTTGCAAATAACCCCCTCTCTTTTATATTTTACGGGATGTTTAGGGGACACATGGCATGTTCCTATGGAGGGACACATGGCATGTTCCTATGGAGGGACACATGGCACAATCCTATTGAGGGGTTGAAAAATAAATAGAGAGGGATGAAGAGGATTCAACACTTTTGATCAAAAACTCTCTCTCTCTTCAAACACTCTCTCTCTCTTCAAATACTCTCTCTCTCTTTTCCAACAACAACAACAACAAAGGCAGCAGCTACAATAGCTAGGAACAGCCAAGATCAGCCCATACAAAGTGAGTAGAACATGCTAATCTTAACAACATGATGAGTAGAAATGAGTAGAAATGAGTAAGAAATAAATAAGCATATGAGATATGCAAGTATTGACCCTATGTATATTTTGGGATCATGTGTTTTCAATTCCGCAAATACTTGTTACTTTGTTTACAAAATTCATGATGTTTCTATATATCTTGCATATCGATATGGTATGATGTTATTCGTGTGTTGGAGGAAGGGACCGGGTTGAACCGGAGGCGTAGAAGGGGAGAATATATATGTTTGTATGTTTCGGAGGAAGGGACCGGGTTGAACCGGAGGCGTAGAAGGGGAGAATAAATATATATGTTTGTATGTTTCGGAGGAAGGGACCGGGTTGAACCGGAGGCGTAGAAGGGGAGATTTTATATATGTTTGTGTATATGGACATGATAGAAGTCCTATGATATAATCATGCATGATTCTTTAACGTCAAATCTGGAATAGCTTCTTAACAGGCTATTTTTATGTAAGTTAGTTGCCTACAGTCAAGAATTAGTCGACTATAGGTGTGATATTTTAGGCAGATAACTGCTGATATAGCAGGATTAGTCGACTACAAACAGACTGTAGTCGACTAATCCAAAGGCAGAGTGTAAACAGAAGTTAAAAGTCTATTTTTGACAGTTTTAGTCGACTTGGACCGACCTACCAGTCGACTAATATCTTGATTAGTCGACTATGACCGACTTACTAGTCGACTAATAATTTGTATTAGTCGACTACATAAAGAGGGTAGTCGACTATAAGTGATCTACAAAAAGTAACACAACTTTTGACAGTTTTAGTCGACTATAAGCAATTCTAAGTCGACTATTCCTTGAGTTAGTCGACTATACCAGGAAGGGTAGTCGACTACATGAGTCCTTGTTTGCCAGTAAAGAAGCAGGTACGTGTGAAGCAGAATTAGTCGACTATAGCTCCAGAATTAGTCGACTTACAGGTAGTATTAGTCGACTATAGAGTGGCCTAGTCGACTAGTAAGGCATTGTTACGGTGTTCTGTTTTGGCTCATGGTAACTTGTAAGATCCTATAAAATAGTATATCGACACACATGTCAACCGGATAATGTAGCCATGTATACCTGCTTGCTATGCATATTTAAATATTGTTTTACTCACTGAGCCGTCAAGCTCACTCTATTCTAACTCCACCTACAGGTTTGGACAAGGGCAAGGGACCCGCTTAAGGGCAATTGTGCGAGACAAGCGCCACCAGAACCATTGTATTAGAAGTCATTTTTGTTATGTATATGATTGTGTATAATATGCGTACTTTTAGATGGGTGTTACTTTTGACCTGTAATTCCTAAAGGACTTAGTGTTGGACTCTTAATTGTATGAACATATGTTTTGATATGAAAATGAAGCCTGTGTCCTTATGGATTATTGAATTATAGATGTCAGTAGGATAAGTCTCGAGTAGATCATACATGTTATCTGAGATATATGTTGAAATATTTTATACTGATGGGTCCCACGCTTGGATTATACGAGATGACTATGTTTAAATGGAAAATTTTTAACTGGGACCGTTACATTATGACAAAGATATGCTTTATTTAGAAGATGTCAAGTCAGCCTTACACTATAAAGAGTTAAGACAGAAAGTGTCGGACGTAGGAAGTGAGGATCAAGCTGAAAGGTTATTCGTCCGTGGTCGTACAGAGAAGGATCGAGAAAAATCTCGAGAAAAAACTAGAGAGCTACATTGCATATCTTTATGTTTATTAATTATGCATAAGTTAAGAGGGAGCTTCTATGAAGCTTATCCTTAATATATATATATATATATATATATATATATATATATATATATATATATATATATATATAATATATATATATATATATATATATATATATATAACCTCATAAGTTTTGTCATTATCAAAAAGGGGAAGATTGTTGACCCAAAGGCCCTTCACTTTAGTTTTGATGATGACTAACTTATGAAGTTAAGTTACTAATGATCTTGTATTTAATAAGTTTCATATATTGTTCAAGATTTTAGTAGGTGTTTAACTTCAACAAAGAATTCAAAGTCAAGTTTTGGAGCTAACACGAGTTGATTCAAGAGCTCGCGCTTTAAGATCACATATAGTACTCGGATGGAGTCAACCTCTATAAATCATTTTTGGATCGAGTCATCTTTAAGATAGAGATCGACAAGAAGACTTCGATTTATTTAGTTTATTATTTAGATCTTGTGTAAGGATAGATTAGTTTTGATATGCTCAAATATACACACACAAAATTTTTGGTTTCGGTTTAACCATTTTTGGATTTTCAAATATATACATATATCATTTTCATGAATAGATTAAATCAAAACAAGTTTACATGTCAAAAATATAGATATATCATTTATATGTGTATTGAATTTTATCCATACATAATATGTTTCATATGTTTCAAATATCATATTTTTGTATCTTTACAAGTTTTGGAGAAAACGTATTTTCATTTCAAAGTTTAAGTTTTAAAAGATATAGTTTTCAGTTTAAGACTAAATTTTCAAGCCTAAAAAATAGTTCAAATAATTTGTAATATGTGTTATTTTTTTATCACACATATTTGAACTTCAAATATTATAAAAAAACATATATTTTTTGGAATTTTATGTATTTTATTTGAATTTTTAGGGTTTTAAAAGACTAAGTTTTCAATCCCTAAAAATCAGTTATAGGACTTCTGGCGGTCGACCGGATCAAAGTTCGGTCGATAGGTCAGTCGACCGATGTGTACAAGAACATGCACAGGGCCATGCCTATATGGCCGGTCGACCGTACGGCCGACCGACTGGTAATATTCAACTCCCGGGTAGGCCCGGTCGACCTAGCGGTCGACCGATAGGCTTTTGGCCTTGGGCCGGTCGATCGGACAGTCAACCGACAGGCAAGTTGCCTTGGGGCGGTCGATCGGTAACCCCAACGGTCAGAAATCTGACCATTGGCCGATCGATCGAGCGGCCGCCGAGGTGTCATTCTGGTCTGGTTCTGGACCCCAACGATTATATTTTCAAGGCCCTATAAATATGGGTCCTTGAGGCCAGTTTTAAACAAGATTTTTAACAACAATTTTTTTCATCTTCTCAAGTGTTTTCAGCTAGTTTTCTACATAAGTTTTTGTGCCAAAACTCTTATCTTTTATTATTTCAAAGTTCTTGAAAAATCAAAAGAAAATAAGTCTTTGGGAATTTAGTTTTGTTCTTCATTTTCATATTTATCTAGAAAATTTTCCCAAGTTTTTTCTTTGTTGTTTCTTTTTCAAAACACTTTGATTTCTCATACTTGAGCTATTAATTCTAAACCTATCTTCAAGATCTTATTTTATGAGAAAAATTATTTATGATCCTTTGACATCACCAAGAGTGTTTGTGATTATTGTATCACCAAGTTGTATTTTTTCTTTACTTTGTGCTTGGCTTAGTGCCCACTGATCGTGAAATGAAAGTGATAAGAATTACCGTATAGTTTTGGGTCAACGGGTCGTGTTCACGAGAAGGAATGCGATAGAAGCTTTTCGGGTTTTTGTTAAGTAACAAATAGTGGAGTTGGTGTCTTTTTTTTTTTTATAAATTGAAAAAGAGAATGGAGAGAAGGGAAATGATTAAAGAAAAAGATCAAACTTAGAGAAGGCTCTGGAAAAGGTGATTTTTTAAAAAGCTTGAAGAGTGATTTGTTATTTTTAATATAAGAAGAAGATCTGGGCTCACTATCTCACTACTCAACGATGTGTTTTCTTGAAATTCTTAGTGCCTCAGCTTGATCATAGGTAAACTTAAGCTTGAGTTTAGAAAGTTTGAAAAAGTTAACTCTTTTCTTTAAGAAACCATCTTGAATTGAATGTTAAATCATCAAGTATTTCAAGTATGAAATAAAAATAAGTTCAAGAGATGTTTTAAAAGAAGTAGAAGTTTAGAAATCCAAACCGATCCTCATGTGCCTTCAAGAACACTTTCAAAGAAGAAAGGCTTAGTTTAGGTATGCATATGATTCCATTGGGTCTTTACATCAAAATCATTCAAAAAGAAGAGGGATCGAAGAGAGGAACAATAGTGAGCCGAGAAAACAAATTTAGCTACTCATGGAAGATGAAAAATAATACAAGTAAATAAAGTAAGACATGCCCATGAATTGGAGTGGAAGAAGAGAAAGCTTGATCCTTTATTGATGTCACTTCAATCTTCAGATTATAATCACTCTATTCCTTTCTCTCACTGGAATTTGAACTGAACTACAAATTATAAAATAGAGATACAACTTCTATACTATCTAACAAGGAGCGTAAACCTTAAAAACAAAGAGAAAAACTTAAACTAATTTCTGGTCCCTTTTTCTCTGAAAAATACAGTATTTATAGGCAAAACCTAAACGGAGGAGGGCGTACGGAGATAGGTGGAGCAAACGCTCCCCTAACAATAATCAAATGGCCACGAAAACGCGACTTTGGACACATTTTTACGGCCTGGCTGCGGCCAGGTGGCCACAGCCGGGGGGTACACCTCCGTGTTTTGTGTTCTAACTTTATCTCTTGCTGATTTTCTCGTTTCAGCTCCATGATTTGACGAAATAGCCTTTGATCTTTGGCTTTAATCACTTGATTTGGAAAGATTCATTTTAACCGGTTTGTAACATCTCTGATTTGCCATGATCTGTCCTGATTCCCTGATTTCGAATTAATTCTGAATTAAATCAGAATTTGATGGGCTTTTGGGCTCGTTTCTCTTTCCTTTCCTTTAGTAATGGGCCTGCATTTTATAAAGAAAAATAAGACTTACTAATATAATTTATTTAGATAATAAACATGGTAATGTGATATGCAATATATGTGACCGATCACACCCCACACTTATCTTTTGCTCGCCCTCGAGTAAAACATCAAAACAAATCCTAATAAATTATTAGACCACTTTCGCAGGTCACTCGACTTCACTCAGCATATGCAACAAGCCGTTAAACCTCTTGGTTACCCCTAGAGGATGAGTTCTGTCTCGTGAGGATTTTCAGTGGATTGCACCCACAAAATCCATAAAGAAAAAGTAAACTTGTTAGTATTTTTGAAAAGCATTTTGAAAGGAGAAAATATTTGAAGTATATTTGTAAGAGTTCAAGTAATCTATAAGTTATAGGAATATCAAACTATTCATTCCTAAATTTAGTCTCTATTCAATGCATGTCATCAATTAAAATAAGGAGTCAAATTGTATTTCTCATCTAGTCTGTTACTTTATCCTGAGTCATATACACCATCGTGACCGTGAAGTTTGACTAAGGTTCTTTAACATTAACTCCTATACCTTATTTATATTTATTTTGGCGGTATTTATTTCTCAATTCCATTAGGCTTTCTAATCTACCCATGTAACGAGCCTTTAGTCGGTGACACCCAAAACCGGACAGTCTTAGGGCACCAGGTGAGAAAACACCCCTAAGGACTTAAACACTCGAGCAGACAAGATTATGAAACTAAGGGATTTTATTTATAAAATGTATCCCTTTTAGGCGTGAATACTTATGCTTCATGAGGCACAAATACCCAGCTTAATCAGAGGATTTATATATAATATATATATTTTCAAACTTATCTAATTATCTTTTGCATAAATACCAAGGCTTACTTAGGCCAAAGCACCTATCTAATTAATAATTAGATTTATATATATATTTTTTTCTCTTTTTTTATAAGGCATAAGAATTTTTGTCATTGAACCCTAAGTGTGTAAGTGTATAAAGTGCGCATATTTCTTCAAGGTAAAGATCAAGACTAAATTACTTTCATCAATTTTCTTCCTAACCCTGAAAATCAAACAAGTTATCTTATTTTGACCAAGTATAAGAAATCCTAATTATAATTTTCCCATTTCTTAAAATTGACTTAATTTCTTACAAAAAATATATCAAAATATTGTTTTTACCTTTTAAAAGTTTATATATATATATATATATATATAGTTTTCTTCTTCTTTTTTTTAGTTATATTAGTCATGTTAGAGCCCTCCCCCACACTTATCCCATGCATTATCCCCAATGCATGAAAGAAATGTATAGATGCATGAAATAAAACGTAAAAGAGGAAAGTTACCAATACACTGGGTCAAAAAGACCCATAGCCATTTCATTTACCGGCACCCATTCTAAGAAATGTTTAAGGCGTTGACCATTTATCTTAAAGTCATTTGGTGTCACTGATCTCTATAGCACCGTGTGGAAACACAGTTTTGACAACGTATGGCCCAGTTCATCTTGATTTTAATTTTTCTAGAAAAAGATGAAGCCTAGAATTATAGAGTAAGACTTTTTATTCAGGGACAAAAGTTTTTCGTATGATGTGTTTATCATGAAAAATCTTAACTCTATCTTTAGTGATCTTAGCATTTTCATAGGTCTCATTTCTAAACTCCTCTAATTCGGAAATTTGTAATTTTTGAAGGTCACCGGCCTTAGTCAAGTCGAAATTCAACTACTTGATTGCCCATAAGGCCCGGTGCTCTAACTCAACGGGTAGGTGGCAAGCCTTCCCAAAGACTAACCTAAAAGGAGACATCCCTAGAATTGTCTTGAAAGCGGTCCTGTAGGCCCATAGGGCATTTACAAGTTTGGTGGACCAATCTTTCTGATTTTGGTTGACAGTCTTCTCCAAAATAAGATTGATTTGTCTATTAGAGCCATTTTGGACCCTAGTAGGTAGGGACGAAATTTATCTAAGGCAAACACTACTGCCAAGAATTCCTTCTCAGTAGTAGTGTAGTTTAATTGAGCATCATTGAGAGTTCTACTAGAGTAGTAAATCATGTGCTGCTTGTTATTAATGCGTTGTCTTAGGACAGCGCCTATGGTAAAATCAGAAGCGTCACACATGATTTCGAATGGCTTAGACCAATCCGGTGCAGATATGATTGGTGTAGAAATAAGCTCTCTCTTAAGCTTCTCCCACATATATTCAGCATCGAAAGTAAAGGATACGTCCTTAGCTAACAGATTAGTCAAGGGTCTAGCAATCTTGCTAAAATTCTTGATAAATCTTCGGTAAAAACTGGCGTGTCCTAAGAAGGATCGAATATCTTTCACGCAGTTGGGCTTTGGACGCTTAGAAATAACCTCAATCTTGGCTCTATCCACTTCAATTCCTTTCTTAAAGATTTCATGACCCAAGACAATTTCATGTCTTACCATGAAGTGGCATTTCTCCCAATTCAGTGTCAGATTTTTCTCAGCACAACGTTGGAGGACAAGTTCTAAATGGTGGAGACATGGAGTGAATGAATCTCCGTAGATGGAGAAATCATCCATGAAGATTTCTAAGAATCGTTCTACCATATCAGAAAAAAGACTCAACATGCAACGTTGAAATATTGCTGGGGCGTTGTGTAAGCCAAAAGGCATTCGACTATAAGCAAATGTCCCAAATGGACATGTGAACGTAGTCTTTTCTTGATCCTCAGGAGCAATAGGAATCTGATTATACCCCAAGTAACCGTCTAAGAAACAGTAATACTCGTGGCCTGTCAAACGTTCAATCATTTGATCAATGAAGGGAAGTGAAAAATGGTCCTTACGAGTTACAACATTAAGCTTCCTATAGTCAATGCGAACTCGAATCTTCGTGAGAAGTCGAGTTTGGACCAACTCTTTGTTCTCGTTTTCCACTGCAGTGAAACTGGATTTCTTTGGAGCCGCGTGGAAAGGACTGACCCATTGGCTATCAGAAATGGGATAAATTATCCCATTGTCTAAGAGTTTCACAATTTCAGAATGAACAACTTCTTGCATTATAGGGTTTAACCTACGCTGCGGGTCTCTTTAAGTGTTGCATCTTCATTGAGATGAATACGATGTTGAATTATGATTGGACTCAATCCCTTTATATCAGTCATAGTCCAACCAATGGCTTCCCTATGTTTTCTTAGAATTGCTTTAAGATCTTCTTCTTGCCCTTCGTTTAAATAGGAGGCGATGATGACAGGAAAGGTCTCTTGTTCGCCTAGATAGACGTACTTGAGATGCGCAGATAAGGCTTTCAATTTTAAGGAAGAGAAGGCTCACTGGAAGGATGAGTCAAATTTATTGGCTCCATATTTGGTGAAATAGGGTTCAAGGCCTAATTCACAGCAGACTCAACAACCTGAGCAAGATTAAAGTCGTCAGACTCTAACCCGAAGTCACACTCAGTTTCTACTTTCAATTCTTCCCTGGGTTCACTTGTTAAGTTCTCAATGAGGTTGACTTCAAATGTTTGGTCTTCAACATCATGAGGTTGTTTTTCCACGTTGAAGACATTGACTTCTCTAGTTATGTCCCCAAAGGTTAACCTCATGGACCCATTCCTACAATTAACGATGGCATTAGCAGTGTGATAGGTAGTAAAAAGTGCATATTTATCACTACATTTACTATCACATTTTCATATTTATTCCTACAATTATGCACTATTACTAATGTTTTATTATTTATTGTGTGCAGGCCTTGAGTAATAAAAATAAAGAAATAAAAGCCTGAATGAAGCCCAAAAAGCCCATGTCCAAGCCCAATGCAAAAGTTGCAATTATCAAATGTCAAAGTTGCAATTACTAAGGGCAATAGTTGCAAATACTAAAAGAAGAGGGAAGGATAGACTTCTATTCAACCCTAAATGCTTGCAGGATGAGGATAAAAGCCAAAGAAGGAGAGTGCAAAGATAACAAATTTGTTGTTAAATGATATTAAAAGATTTGGATTTAGGGTAACTTGCTTCCCAAGTTATCCCGAAATCTCAAAATAAAGAGTCGGTACGCCAGATCTAAGAAGATATACCCAGATGGACGGACCAGAGGAGGCCACGCGCGAAAGCGCGTGGCCAGGATCCAAGATATGGCCGCGGAAACGCGGCCAGAGCCGCGTTTCCGCGGCGCGTTTCCGCGGCAATCCTGATGAGACAGGGTACTGGCTTTCGTCGAGGAGTTGTACCGGGACTCTACATCTTCCAGCTCCTATAAATACCCCTGCAGAGCAACCGAGAAGGGAGACAGCGAAGTACAGAGCCAAATCTAGGGTTTTTCTTAGGCTAACTTGTAGATTGTAGTTTAGGTTTTATTTTCTTTTTGTAATTTTTATTTTTCCTTTATGTAACTGAGAGGAGAGGATGCTTTCATGGAGGAAGGAGATCATGCTTGTACTGAGGTGACATCGGTGTAAGTCAAACTTTTCCTCCATTGTTAATAGAATCAACTCAAGGTTTGTTTTTGTTCTTCTATTCTTGTTTTATTTTTGTTCTTCTATTCTTGTTTTATTTTATTGTTTCTCTCTGATGTCTTGCAAACCATGAGATCTGATCGCTTCGAGACTGCTTAGCCGAAGAAGTGCCCTTGATGGCCTATGGTGATGAACAAGCCGTCTCTTGCTAGTGTAGTTTGTCTTTTCTTTTCGTAGTGTAGATCGAGAAGGGGGAAGATCCTATACGCCATGCTTGAATGCCTTCAAAGACAAGGTAAGTCGTTGCAACGGATCAAAGGTAAACAAGGCAGAAGAGGTAGGTACGTGTTTTTAGTTATAGTTTTCTTTCTTTGTAAGTTTAGTTTAGATCACCAACTCCACATCTTTCCAATTTCTTTCACACTTCTCACTGTAAATATCATTGTAAATAACAAAATTAATAAAAAAGAGATAACTTACTAAACAAGCTTCTATCGCTAGTCCCTCCCTGTGGATCACGACCCGCATAGCCATTGCTACAGCGGATAGAATTGAGCACATTGTATATCTTTATTTCTAAATCTTAAATTCTATATTTTGTGTGCAGGTAAAATCTCAATCAAAATTTTGGCGCCGTTGCCGGGGAGGGACGGTAAGTTATTCTCTAAAAAAAATAAATAAATAACTAATTCTTTTATTCTTTCTGTTTGTAGGTTCGAAGAACAGGAAAAATAACAGCAGAAAAGGACATATAGCAACTCTGTGCCTCTTCCCTCGAAGGCAGAGCAGCTGAGCCTACTACAGAGCCGCGTTTCCGCGGCCTGAGTAGTTCACTACTCACTCTGTTTTCTGCAGGTTGTTGCAAATTGCAATATTTGTTTACTGCTCTGTTAACTTTTCTCTGTGATCACCCTGCACACTGCTAATTAATTAACAGTAACCTTTTTGTTGAAAAAAAAAAATTAGACTCTTGCATATAGGCACATGTCTATTTTAATTTTTTTAATTTCTGTTGAAGAGTGCTGGAGACAAGGTACGTTTGCATTGCATATAGATTAGGAAACACTCTTGGCTGATTTACTGCTTTTTGAGTGATTACTTATCTACTGCTTTACACGTACACAAAATTTTTTTTTAAGGGCATAACCATAAATAACATAAGGTGGGGATTTCATCACCCTTCCTTGGCCCACAAATCATCTCCGTTGCACTCACAACCCTAACCCTAAATAAAAAATGAGTAGACGTTGGCCCTAGGGACATCTTAGACTCAATTAGGAGATTATCCTAAGGGAGAACGGTGTTGGAATTTGACTCCTGCCAAATCAGTGTCTAGGAAGGGGATTGAGGGCCGAAAGCCCGAAGATTGGTGGTTATTTAATTAAGGAACGTCTTTGACGGAAAACCTCCCACCAATCTTGCCCTGACCTGGCTGATTAACTTGTGGTCAAAGTCTGCACCCTACCTCCCGTGGACAGTCTAACCAGTTAGGAGTCGTCTAGGTCATAGGTCTACCCTAACTTAGGTTAGAATTTTTTTTAATTTTCTTGTTTTGTTTGCTTATTTGTTTGTTTTCTTTTTCTTTGTTTGTGTTGTGTGTATATGGCATATAACAACAATTTTTTCAATTTTAATCCATATTACACACTAACCTCTTTTTCGGATATTACCAACCCGGCATATCATAACTTTGACCAACCTAGTGTGTCGGAATGGTCTTATCCGAATGAATATAACCCATGCCCCCATCTTATGACCATAGTTTTCATAACAATTTCAACTCTTCACAGAGTCCATGGGGTTTCGCTTCCCCCGAGTCCAATCTTCAACCAACTTGTCCTCCTTATCCACTTTGTCCACAATATTTCCAAGATTCATACTCAGATCCATCAGTTCAAAATAGAAAACCATCTATCTTGGAAATGATGAGTATGCATGAGTCCAAGCAACAATCACCATCAATCTTGGACATGATGATGCGTGAGTCCAAGCAACAATCACAGAATCTGATCGACTCACAATTTCATCACGATTGTCCCAACAACACTTCCTCTTTTCAAGTCCAATCACACCAAAATGATGCACCAATCGACTATGAAAAGATGCTTGAAGCCATGACTCAGGCTAGATTAGTTCGTGATCATGAAATAGATATGATGGTTCAAACTTTACGTTCTCGTCGTTCGGCCATTTCTGATGTCGCTAACCATTCTCTTAGAGCCGAAGAGTCACGTTGCTTTGGAAAACAAGATTCTATTTCAGTACAATCATTTGAACTTATCCAAACTCTAAATTTTGGAAATGACATTGACAGTTTGGCAAGTTATTCCTTTCCTGAAATTGAACTTGAAAATGAATATGATCCTGATCCCCAACTTGGTGATTCAATTTTACTTCCTGATTCAATAATGACTCCGGTGTCTCCACCTGATTTCAATCTTTCCCCGAGTCAACATTGGATCCTGTGCCAATTCATCATGAAATTGAATCACCTATTTTTGATGATCATATTGAACTTGACCAATTTTATAATTTTGAAAGTCCCATGGATAAATTGGTAAGTTCTCATTTTTATGACATTGAACTCAATGAGAAATGTGACCTAGATTCTCAAATCTATGATCAAGTTCAAATTTCCGAATCATTATTGACTCCTGTTTTGTTACCCGACTTAGGTAATATTTTAGAGTCAGTTTTGATTCCCACAAACTATCATTCCTGAACTTGAATCACCAATATTAAGTCACATTCCATTGTGGGAAAATGATTGTGAACTTGAGTTTCAACTTCTTGACTTGGACACACTTATTGAACCAAGCTCGACTCCTGAACCCTTACTTGATTTAAGTTTCTTTCCTGAGTCGGTATTAGTTCCCGTACTTCTGACGTCCAAGTCAATCATTCTATCTTTTCACACTCCATTTTGGGACAAGGCGGTTGACACAATTGACTTTGAAAATAATTATGAAATTTGGAAATTTGATGGGGTGGAATTGTTAAAAAATGATCATACATACATTTTAGTGGGTTATACAAGAGAAATTTCTGGTGGGTTCCTTCGAATACCACATTATCTTGATTGGGTAGCAACGCTTGGCCCAATTAGACCACCACCGGAACCACCACGTTGAGGTAACTTCTGCCTTCCCTTCTTCTTTTTCATGCATACATGCATACATTCATACATTGAGGACAATGCATGAGATAAGTGTGGGGGGAGGCTTTACTAACATACTAACATAGGGAGATACTAATAAAAAAAAAGAGGAAATATTTTGACTTATCTTTTGAAAGAAATCTAAGTTAGTCTTAAGAATTAGGAAAATCATGATTAGAATTTCTAAAAACTTGGTCAAAATAAATAAATTGTTGAATTTTAGGTATAGGAGGAGAAATTGAATAAGTAGTTAGTCTTAATTTTTACCTTAATGAAATGTACATACCTAATACATTTACATATCTAGGATTCTAAGACAAAGACTCTTGTGCCCTATAATAAATAATACTAAAAAAAAAAATACTGATTAAGCTGGATACATGTGCCTCAAGAAGCATAAGTATTCACGCCTAAAGGTGATTTTATGAAATATAGCCCTTAGTTTTGTGGCTAGTCCACTCGAATCCATAAGTCCGCGGGGTGTTTTCTCACCCGGTGCCCTAAAGTCGACCGGTTTGGGAGCCACCGACTTTAAGTTCGCTACATGGGTGGATTAGAAAGCCTAAGGAAACTAAAAAAAATTACTTTTATATGTACTAACACATCTAATAGTCAATTAGTTAGGTATGAGGGCCTCAAGAAGCCTTCATGCTTACACAAAAGAAAATTAGATGAGTTATACATATTAAAAATATATATATATATAATAATAATAAAGAGGCATGAGAGTCCAAGTTAAGAAATTCCTAGTAAAAATTCACAAGGATGCATATGACTTAGGGTAATGAAAAAGACTATATAAAAATTTAATTTTGATCCTTACCTAAAATGGATAACAATTTACTAAGTTTAAGAATGAATAAAAATGAGGATCCTAAAAACTTATAGATTACTTAGTCTTTTCAAAAGTATTTCAAATATTTTCCTTTTTATGGATTTTGTGTGTGTAATCCGCTGAAAACCCTCACGAGACAACACTCGTCCTCTAGGGTAACCTAGGGGTTTAACGGCTTGTTGCACGTGCTAAGTGCATCCGTGATTCCTACGAAAGTGAGTTAGGATAGATTAATTTTTCTTTTCTTTTTGATTTTACTCGAGGACGAGCAAACAGATAAGTGTGGGGGTGTGATAGGTAGTAAAAAGTGCATATTTATCACTACATTTACTATCACATTTTCATATTTATTCCTACAATTATGCACTATTACTAATGTTTTATTATTTATTGTGTGCAGGCCTTGAGTAATAAAAAATAAAGAAATAAAAGCCTGAATGAAGCCCAAAAAGCCCATGTCCAAGCCCAATGCAAAAGTTGCAATTATCAAATGTCAAAGTTGCAATTACTAAGGGCAATAGTTGCAAATACTAAAAGAAGAGAGAAGGATAGACTTCTATTCAACCCTAAATGCTTGCAGGATGAGGATAAAACCAAAGAAGGAGAGTGCAAAGATAACAAATTCGTTGTTAAAAGATATTGGAAGATTTGGATTTAGGGTAACTTGCTTCCTAAGTTATCCTGAAATCTCAAAATAAAGAGTCAGGTATGCCAAATCTAAGAAGATATACCCAGATGGACGGACCAGAGGAAGCCACGCGCGAAAGCGCGTGGCCAGGATCCAAGATATGGCCGCAGAAACGCGGCCAGAGCCGCGTTTTCGCGGCAATCCTGATGAGACAGGGTACTGGCTTTCGTCGAGGAGTTGTACCGGGACTCTACATCTTCCAGCTCCTATAAATACCCCTGCAGAGCAACCGAGAAGGGAGACAGCGAAGTACAGAGCCAAATCTAGGTTTTTCTTAGGCTAACTTGTAGATTGTAGTTTAGGTTTTATTTTCTTTTTGTAATTTTTATTTTTCCTTTATGTAACTGAGAGGAGAGGATGCTTTCATGGAGGAAGGAGATCATGCTTGTACTGAGGTGACATCGGTGTAAGTCAAACTTTTCCTCCATTGTTAATAGAATCAACTCAAGGTTTGTTTTTGTTCTTCTATTCTTGTTTTATTTTTGTTCTTCTATTCTTGTTTTATTTTATTGTTTCTCTCTGATGTCTTGCAAATCATGAGATCTGATCGCTTCGAGACTGCTTAGCCGAAGAAGTGCCCTTGATGGCCTATGGTGATGAACAAGCCGTCTCTTGCTAGTGTAGTTTGTCTTTTCTTTTCGTAGTGTAGATCGAGAAGGGGAAGATCCTATACGCCATGCTTGAATGCATTCAAAGACAAGGTAAGTCGTTGCAACGGATCAAAGGTAAACAGGGCAGAAGAGGTAGGTATGTGTTTTTAGTTATAGTTTTCTTTCTTTGTAAGTTTAGTTTAGATCACCAACTCCATATCTTTCCAATTTCTTTCACACTTCTCATTGTAAATACCATTGTTAATAACAAAATTAATAAAAAGGAGATAACTTACTAAACAAGCTTCCATCGCTAGTCCCTCCCTGTGGATCAGACCCGCATAGCCATTGCTGCAGCGGATAAAATTGAGCACCTTGCACATCTTTATTTCTAAATCTAAAATTCTATATTTTGTGTGCAGGTAAAATCTCAATCACAGTGGCAAGGAATGATCATCCTAGGAAAATAAGAGTTTGAGCCCTAGAAGTGGACACAAGTTGTGTCTCTGGAACTATGAAATCAACGAGGTAAATAAACTTCCCAATCCGGATAAGGACATCATTAATTTCTCCTTTTGGAACTTTTACTGAATGGTCAGCCAGTTGGATAGTGACTCAAGTTGGACTAAGATCATCCAACCCGAGTTGTTGATAAACTGAATGGAAGCAAGTTGATACTTGCCCCAAGTCAAGAAGTGTACGACTAATCTCGGATTATCCTTTGGTGCAGGCAATGGTGAGACAACCTGGATTCTTGTACTTGACAGGGATCGGACCCGACAGTAGCTCACTAATGTCAGTGGCTAAGAAGACCTTTTGGGTACATTAGTCTTTCTCTTCTTGGTGCACATGTCCTTAAGAAACTTAGCATAGGATGGGACTTGTTGGATGGCATCAAGAAGTGGCACATTTATCTTCACTTGATTGAAGATCTCAATTATCTTATCCATGTGTGAATTTTACTTGTTATTTTTCATCTTATTAGGAAATGGTACTATAGGCTGCTACACTTGACTAGCTGACTTATTGTTTCAGATTCGTCAGATTTGGAAGGATTGGGATTAGATGAGGTAGATGCTTGATTGTGGTTGTGCTGAAAGAGATTAGATGGTGTTGACACTTGATTATTAACTTTCTTTCCCGATCTTAATGTGTGAATAACATTACATTGATTAAATGATTGATCCTCAGCCAAATGAGGTTATTGAGAATTTCTAAGATTCATTATTGACTGACTGGCAAGGTACCCTTTTGTCTCTCATTTTATGGAGTAGCTAATTGGCTCATTTGAACCTCTAGCCTCTGTATAGTTTGCATGAGAGAATCTTAGTTCTTCATGTATCTTTTCATGTTTCTCTCAAAGTCAGTTATTCTCCTCTCTAGTTGAGGATTCTGGAAGGAAGATTGTGGAGCTTGGTTGGGAAAGTTTGTTGATAGTTTGAAAAGTTAGGTGGATAGTTGGGAGAATTATAATGAAAATTGAAAAAGTTGGGTTGATGATTGGAAGAATTATTGGCTTGATGGAAGTGACTTGCATGGTTTGACCGTGAGTGGTCATTGTTATTTTGGCTCTATGAGAAATTCGGGTGATTTCTCCAGCCAGAATTGTACGTTGGTGTGTAAGGATTATTGTTCAGCCTTGAAAAGGCCGCATTCATCAGTTCTTGAAAATGTTGTTGAGTTTGAAACACAGGACACTCCTCAAACACATAATTCATGGCTTGACAGTAAGTACAGCCCGGAGTTGGAAATTGGTTTGGGCTGACTTGATTGACTGGACTTGGTTCCTTATTTTTTAAAGCTTCCAGTCTTCTCGCTAGGTTAGATAACTTAGCCTCGTTAGCTATGGATGATGAATGGAGACCTCCTTTTGAAGAGATGGAGTTTGAGTTCCTCGAGATTTTACTAGTAGGTTCCCATTGGATGGTCTTTTCAGCTAGATTCTCATATAAATCCCATCATCATTCTCATACTTCTACAAGAATCCCCCTTGGCATATACTTTCTAAGAGGGTATTGATAGAATAGTCTAAACCGTCATAAAGAATTTGTCATTGTCATCATTTCTCTATTTCATGATGAGGACATTGGATAAGGAGGTCTTTGAAGCGTTCAAAATACCTCCAAAATGGTTAACTAGATTCTTGCTTGAACTGCATGATGTTTTTCCTAACGAGAGCGGTCTTGTGAATTGGATAGAATTTCTTCAATAAGATCTTGATGAAACCATCCCAAGATGCTATAGAACCGGCCCTAAGCTGTAAAGCCATTTCTTGGCTAAGTCCTTAAGAGCGAAAGGGACAAATCTCAACCTAATAGCATCATCTATAAGGTGTGAAATTTTCATCATTAGATATACTTCCTCAAATTCTCTTATGAAGAAATAAGCATCTTCGGACTCTAAACCATGAAACTTAGGGAGTTTGTTGATGAACTGAGGCTTGAGCTCAAAATTGTATTCACTAACCGATGGAAGTTGGATGCAAGATGGAAGTGAGGTTCTAATGGGATAGAACCTATTCTGCAAAGATGTTGGTTGAGCCATAGCCGGATTTGGTCTTGATTCAAACTTAGGTGGTGATGTGTTTCTAGTCAATCTAGATGAATTAGGGTCTCTTGACCACACTTTCATACTCAAACACAATCACAAATAAGTTTATCAATAGTCAACAAGAGTAAACAATCAAGCCCAGTCTAAGGTAATCTTAATCTAGACAACTCCTAACTGGTTGATTGTCCACAGTAGGTATAATGCAGACTTTGACCACAAGCTAATCAGTCAAGTCAGGGCAAGATTTGTGGGAGGTATTCGCGTAAAAGCGACGAGCCTAATAAGCCAAACTATCAGCCTTCGGGGTTTCACCCCTCAATCCCTTTCCCAGATACTAATTTGGCAGGAGTCAAATTCTAACACCTTCCCCCTTAGGATAATCTCCTAGTGAGTTCGAGATGTCCCTAAGGCCAACGTCTATCAGATTTTATTTAGGCTTAGGTTGTGCGTGTTTGGAGATGGTTTGTGGGCTAAGTAAGGGTAATGACTTCTCCACCTTATCTTGATTTGGGTTTTGCCCTTAGAATTGATTGTGCAAAGTGTGCAAGATATAGAAAAGTAACATTAAAAGAAAATATCACCCAAGAATGTTTCCTAAACTATATGCTATGCATACGTACCTTGTCTCCAGCTATCTTCAACAGTAATTGTAAAATAAATGTAATTAGACACATGCCTAGAATGCAAGTCTAAACGTTTTTAGGCAATTATCAATCACTTAGATTACTGTTGGATTAAAAATAGGGAGTGTGATTATCAGATATAGCAAGAATAATAACACACAAAAACTTTATTTTTGCAAGCAATATGTCCTGCAAAAAAGAGTTTTTTAGTAGTCCACAAATTTTCAAACTTGCGCTGCAATTTCTTGAAATTCTGTTTCCTACTTTTGAGAGTAGGGGCACAAAATAGTAAGTCTTTTCCTGTAAAGCTTGAGTGCTAAATCTGAATCTTGACGTCTCTGAAACAAGACACCAAACTTATTAAAAAACAAATACACCATTCCCTCCCGACAACGGTGCCAAAAATTGATCGTCAAATGAAAGTGATAAGAATTACCGTGTAGCTTTGGGCAAACGGGTCGTGTCCACGAGGAGGAATGCGATAGAAGCTTTTTGGTGATTTTGTTAAGTAATAAAGAATGGAGTTGGTGTCTTTCTTTTTTTTTATAAATTGAAAAAGAGAATGGAGAGAAAGGAAATGATTAAAAAAAAAATTGCAAACTTAGAGAAGGCTTTGGAAAAGGTGATTTTTTGAAAAGCTTGAAGAGTGATTTGTTGTTTTTAATATAAGGAGAAGATCTGAGCTCACTATTTCACTACTCAACGATGTGTTCTTCTCTTGAAATTCTTAGTGCCTCAACTTGATCATAGGAAAAAACTTAAGCTTGAGTTTAGAAAGTTTTAAGTAAAACAAATAAGATAGTTTGAAAAAGTTAACTCTTTTCTTTAAGAAATCATCTTGAATTGAATGTTAAATCATCAAGTATTTCAAGTATGAAATAAAAACAAGTTCAAGAGATATTTTAAAAGAAGTAGAAGTTTAGAAATCCAAACCCATCCTCATGTGACTTCAAGAACACTTTCAAAGAAGAAAGGCTTAGTTTTTGCATGCATATGATTCCATTGGGTCTTTACATCAAAATCATTCAAAAAGAAGAGGGATCGAAGAGAGGAACAATAGTGAGCCCAGAAAGCAAAGTTAGCTACTAATGGAAGATGAAACACATTACATGTAAATAAAGCAAGACATACCCATGAATTAGAGTGGAAGAAGAGAAAGCTTGATCCTTTTATTGATGTCACTTCAATCTTCAGATTACAATCACTCTATTCCTCTCTGTCACTAGCATTTGAACTGAACTACAAATTATAAAGCAGAGATACAATTTCTATACTATCTAATAAGGAGCCTAAACCTTAAAAATAAAGAGAAAAACTTAAACTAATTTTTGGTCCCTTTTTCTCTAAAAAATACAGTATTTATAGGCAAAACCCAAATAGGGGAGGGCGTACGGAGATAGGGGAGCAAATGCTCCCCCAACAATAACAAACGGTCGTGGAAACGCGACTTTTGTCACATTTTCGCGGCTTGGCTGTGGCCAGGTGGCCACAGCGGGAGGGGGTACACCTCCTTGTTTTGTGATCTGACTTTATCTCCTGCTGGTTTTCCCGTTCAGCTCCAGGATTCGACGAAACAGCCTTTGATCTTTGGCTTTAACCACTTGATTTGAGAAGATTCATTTTAATCGGTTTTCAACCTCTCTGATTTTTCATGACTTCTATTTCCTGATTTCAAATTAATTCTGAATTAAATCAGAATTTGATGGGCTTTTGGGCTCGTGTCTCTTTCCTATCCTTTAGCAATGGGCCTGTATTTTATAAAAAAAATAGGACTTATTAATATAATTTATTTAGATAATAAACATGATAATCTGACAATAAATATGCAATATATGTGATCGATTACCTAGCTCTTGTGTAGAGGTTTGTGTTTGAGAGAGCGGAGTTGTGTACTCCCAGATTGTATTTGTAATTCATCGATGGAGGTCCCCTTGTGGAAGGTCATGTATGGACATAGTGAAAATCCTTCTATGTGAAGGCGGGGACGTAGTCCAGTGACTAGAACCTCGAAACATATCTCGGTGTTTGCATTTGATCTACTATCTTCCAAATATCTCTCTCTCCTATATCTTGTATTACTTTACATTGTTCATATTCATATACATTCTTTCTGTTATCTGTGTGCCCACACTTGTGTTCAACTAAGTGAGCTTTTAAAGCACCTCAACTCTTAATTTAGAGAAACTAGAAGAGTAGTTCCAGAGCCCTTCACGTGAAATTTAGACTCACTCTTGGTTACACATAGTATGTTAGCAATTAAGTTTTAATTCCGCATCATTTGTCTTAGATTAGCTTGGATACCTATTCACTCTCCCTCTAGGTGTACTTTCAAGAAAGAGAAGTATAGGAGGTGGTGATAAAGGAAGGGTTGTAGTGGTGGTGGAGTTGATGTTAAAGTTTGTGGTGGAGTTGTCGCCAGAGTAGTCGCCAGAATGGTCACTAGAGTAGAAGAGGCTGGCCCTAGGCTTATGGTAGTAGCCGGCCTAGGGGAGAGAGGTGGTGGCGTTGGAAGTTGAAATAAAGGTGATGGAAGTGGTGTGGTGATGGTGGAAGTGAAGATGATGATGGTGTTTTCGGCGAAGTGATTGCCGGAATAGTCACCGGAACAGTCATCGGAGGGGTTGCCGTCGAAGAGGAACCTGGCCCATATCCAAGCATGGTGGCCAGTCTAGGAATAGGTGGTGGGATGGTGGTCTTGTGGTAGGATTATGTAACACCCCGCTCTCGAAATATGTACTAAGATATGTATTCAGATTTTTTGATCATAATTTTCAATTTACTTCCTGTAATTATTTTTGTTTTATGATTATTTATGTGATTGTTTTGCATTGGATTCAGATTCGTGGACTCGGAGTCAGCCCTAGTCTGAATCGGGGACCCGATCCTAGTGTATTGCTCGATTTGATCTTTTGAGAAGTCAGATTTGACCAATTTTAGTTTAGAATA
Source organism: Agave tequilana (assembly GCA_038442645.1). Taxonomy (NCBI): domain Eukaryota; kingdom Viridiplantae; phylum Streptophyta; class Magnoliopsida; order Asparagales; family Asparagaceae; genus Agave; species Agave tequilana. The sequence continues at coordinate 13,373 of JAVJIF010024893.1, read as the reverse complement.
TCATTTTCTAATATTTTAGATTTTCTATAATTTTTTAGAATTTTTCTGAATTAAATTGTAAATGTTCAAAATCAGTGTCGATTAGTGCCGCTAATCGATTCTCAGATTTTTAATTTACAAACAAAAGTGAATTCCTAGAAACGGCTTTCAAATTATTTCTTAAAATCACATTTTCTATCTAAATGTATTTTTGAGATTTTTTTGAATTTATCAAAATTCCACCAGATTTAGTGTCGGCCAGTATCGCTGGTAGATTTCAAAATTTTTAATTTATAAATGGAGTTAAATTTTTAAAATCTACTTTCACAAATTTTTTAGAATCATATTTTCTATCTTAATGTATTTTTAGAGATTTTTCTGAATTTATCAAAACTCGGTCAGATTTGGTGTCGGCCAGTATCGTAGGTATATTTCAGGATTTTTATTAATGGTATTTTATTTTTAAAAACTGATTTCTTATTATTCTTCAGGATGATGTTTTCTATCTCTGGGTATTTTTGTGAATTTTTCTGGAATGGTCAATATTTCTCGATAATATAATAATATTGTTTTTCAAAATCTTTCTCCTTTCCTTTTCTTTTTCTTTCCCCCAATCCTATCATCCGCGCACGCCACTGCGCCATCTCCATCACCCACACCCCTTCATTAACTCCCCCATCCTCTCACTCACATCTCCCTTTCTTTCTTTCTCTTTCTTTTTCTTTTTCTTTTTCCTTCTCGCGTCCCTCTCTCCTCCTTTCTTCTTGATTGAGGCCAAACCTGCACACAAAATACGGAATTATAGAACTTAAGAAAGAATATGTGCAAGTGCTCAATTCTTCCGCTATAGCAAGTGGCTATGCGGGTCGTGATCCACAAGGAGGGTTTGCGATGGAAGCGTTTACGTTCTTTATTGAAATCGTTAAGAAAACAAAACGAGAGTTCTTCTCTGTTTTTAAGTTAATAAAAAAAGGAAAAAAGAATTATGTTATGTTAGAAGAAAATGAAAGATGAAGAAGGTGAAAAATCAGAAAACCATAAAAGCGACTATGTACAAATGGAGTGAGTGGAGAAGAAAGAGTTGGAAGAGGTGATGATTTAATTTACAGAAATGAAAGAAAGGAAAGAAAGGAAGGAATACTTACCTAGGTTGAGTGATGACTTACCTGGAAACCGTTGCATGTTCTACCTTTGCTTCGGAGGCGTTCAACGCATAGATCATAAGCTCGAGCTCAATCCCCGTGCACATTATATCGTCAAGCATATCAAGAACGAAGTGATGCGGAGCTTGGAAGAGGAGAACGTCTTCATGAACTATCACTGGCTCTCACGTAGCTTAGTTATACTTGCTTTGGAATTCAGTTGTAAACTCAACAAATACAACCAAGGTAAAGTAGAAGAGGAAGAGGAAAGCAAAACAAAATGAAAGTAAAGATACGAACATAAATAAAAGTTTACCTTTATTGCTTGAAACAATGAAAGAAAGGAGGAGGGTACATCGGTGTCACTCTCAACATATGCCTGTCTCTCTTACTTACATGAATCATCATCTAACCTAAGCTTACATACAAATTACATAGAAAGAAAAGAAAAACCTAAACTAAGAAATGAAAAAATAGTCTAAATCCTAACTCTGCATTGGCGTCCCATTTTCAGCGCAAGTACAGGCCTTTTATAGGCAAAAACCAAATCTATAGGATCCCGGGGAGGTCGGGGGAGCAAACGCTCCCCTAACTCCCCAACAATGCCGCGGAAACGCGGCTTTGGCCGCGTTTCCGAGGCCAGGGTGTGGCCAGGTGGCCACACCCTGTTGGTGGGTCTCCCCAGTTTCTCCCTCTGACTTTATCTGCAGTTGGTTTTGCAGTTTGGCTCCGAGATTTTGAAGAAATGGCCGTTGATCTTTGCTTCAACCGATCGATTCTGAGAGGATTCTTCTCAACCGATTTTCAACCTCTTGATTTTTCCCTGATTCAGTGAGTGCGAATTAATTCTGATTTAATTCAGAATTTTGGTGGGCTTTGGGCTCATTTCTCTTCATCTCCTTAAAGATTGGGCCTGCAAATAAATCAAACAATTAATTAGGACAATGCAGGCTTTTATTCTATAATAAGTATGGACATATGATATTAAATATGCAACATTAGCAACCAATCACTTCTCCACTTAGACGATGGTGATCCTAGACCCGGCGCTGACCCCTCCGGCAACTCCCCATGGTTGGCGGTGCTCCCCACTACCATCTCCTCCCCTAACGTTTTGCCTCTCCTCTATCTTCAACACCAACAACACCACCACCCTCTCCTCCTTCTTCTTCCCCATCACCACCACCTCTAATCTCATCCCCCATCTTAAATTCCACCACCTCTTCCTCCAAATCTTACCACCCACCAACTAAATCTCCTTCCACTCTACCACCACAACCTCCTCCTTCCTTCTCTCTATCCAATTTCATCAAACCACCATCATCATCTCCACCAACAAAAAAACCCAACCCTTCTTCCTCCTCCTTGGGGTGGCTGGCGGCCACCCATGCCTGCGTCGGCCACGGCAGCCGGCATAGCCTCCCCGGCACTCCCTGGCCATGGCCATGGAGGGGCAGACCAGGCCAGGGAGGGGCCTGGCCTGTGCTTGGGCAGAGAAGGGGGCAACAGCCCCTATTTCTCTGTCTCTCCCTATTTCTCTCTCTCTACGCCTTTCTCTCTCTCCTTCTCCCTCTCTTCTCTTTGTTGGACCGCCACGGCCAGGGCCACCGCCAGCAGCCACCTGACCGGCCACTAGAGGCCGGCCAGCCTCTCTCTCTCCCCATTTCTCTCTTGCTCTCTCTCATCTTTCACTCTCTCTCTCTCTCTCTCTGTTTCTCTCTTCATCTAATTCTCTTTCTCTCTCTAGTCTCTCTTTCTCTCTAGACTTTTCTCTCTAGCTCTCACTTTCTCTCTCTAGCTCTTTCTCCTTTAGCTTTCTTATTCTCTTTCTCCCTCTAAAAATATTTATAAATATATTTTAATATATTTTAGTGGTTGTGCATGTGATTTTGGACTCCAAGATTTCACGACAGTTTTAGAGATTAGGCGAGTGTCCTCGACTTTTTATTAGGTCTCCCTGTTCGAGGGACTTGTGGGGATTTAGGACGACGTGTCCCAATTAGATGCTGTATGTATATGTATTTATGTTTGATTATTATATACCCGCTGTAATTGTATTTCGTTATTTACCATGCGATTGTATTTGTATGTAGCAAGTGTCCAAGACTGTACATGTATTACTCTGTGATGATTGCTTGTACTAGTATAGTTTACTTTATATACATATATACTGCCTGTGAGTGTCTTATTACTGCTTTATTTCATGCGTGGATGACCCTTCGTGGTCGTTTAGCCTACGGGCTCTCTACTCGGCCTCCGAGCCCCATCAGCCTCTGGGCTTCCCCACTCTTAGGTAATCTAGTTATTATCATGTTTATATGTATGCTTGCGTGGTACTAACATCTCATGCAGGTAATATCCCAGCCTTCGAGCTGCCGGGCTTTCTATACCCAACCTTCGGGTTGCGTTCAGCCTCCTGGCTCTCATGCTCCGCCTGGTAAGCGAGCCTAGCGCTCAGCACTCTATCGCTAACTCTGTCCAAGTGTAGTTACGCCGTGAATGATTGCTGTACGTTATCATGGCTTCGCCGCAAGCGGAAACTATACCGGGCGTGATAGCATTTAGCATTGTGCGTTAGCCTCACTCCAGCTTGTTTAGCTTCGCTTGAATGTAGCTTGCTTGCATACCGCTTGTCTACTTGATAATTCAACTAGTATTCTTTTCTTGATGGTTGTGAAGAGTTTGAAACCTGAATTTATTCTATTTTCCAAAATAGTATGTGTTTCCTGTATTCGTACCAAACTCCTGTATCGGTACTATTTTCTTGTATTCGTACCGATCCCTTGTATCTGAACCGTTATCCTGTATGCGTACTGATCTCTTGTATCGGAACTATTTTCTTGTATAGTGATAGATTTTATGTTTACCACTTGACATACTATTACTTGCCACCTGACTCCTGCATGCTATCACCTGACACCTGTTCGATATCACTTATCACCTGCTATGCCTGATACTTGACTTATAATTCTCACAATACGGGAATGATGACCTAACATCTTAACATATCCTGATATATTTATACCAGTACAAACCGTACACCTGATACACCTATACTCTTGACATTCCTGACATGCTCCTGCTCATTCCCGTACACTGGTAATTATCTAATAAAAATTATAAAAAGACCAACTTACATCGGGTAAGGGGAAAACTGATGGACTTCAAGTGGCGAATATGTTTACGGTGGTATTAGGTATGTTGTGCAACTCCAACTTTCAGATCTACCTGAGGGCCTCAAGGTGTCCGAGGGGAGCGCTGACTCCCTACCTCCTGTTATATTCTTGAATGAGCATAAGATAAGACCCACCTTCGTGTTTACCTAGCGGCAGGTTCTGGGTCAGCACTGAAACATCCTGGGCCATGGTCCCAGGTATGTATGGGACCCATTGTAAACATAACACATTGGTTTCATCATCAGTTTCGAATAATAACCTCAACTTACTCATATATGGATGTATGTGTGTTGGGACGCTAGGGCACATACCTAGATTGTGGATAGGGTGAGTAATAATAATAATAAAGTGCTAATCAATAATTCGTTGTGTTGTTTTGCAATTCATGTTGTATATACTCAGATTACGGTGACATGGGATAAAGGTATATAGATGAGGGTTTCCTTGTTTGGATTATTCCTTCGACGTACTTATCTCGTGAAGCTGTAAACTGGGTTTGTACCATTGGTATTGTCGTATTCGCTTTCATCGGGTTTTACTTTAGAATTCTGGTATTGATACATTATGATTATTATATTATACCTGTTTACATCCTGACTTGCTATATGTGTTCTATTCCACTATGTAGGTTCACCTAGAGGGGGGGATGAATAGGTGATGGCTAATCTAATGGTCACTAAATGCCAAATAATGCGGAATTAAAAACTATTATGACCTAATTAAACTTTTACACTAAACACCACGTATAACACAAGAGTGTTGCCGAATTTCCCGTGAAGGGCTCTGGACAAATCCTCTAGATTCCCCTTGAATGGGTTGAGGTGCCGCGTTGGCTCTCTTGGTTAAATACAAGTGTTAGCAAAAAACCCAAGCATATATATCAATATGAGCACACAAGTATATCAAGCATGAAAAGATAAACACAATATAAGCATGCAAGATATAGACAAGAGACAGAGAGAGAGAGTGAGCAATCGCAAACACAAGGGATTTGTTTCGAGGTTCGAGCACACTTGATCTACATTCCCGCCTTCGACACACGAAGGATTTCCACTATGCTCGATCCCAATGGATCTCTCTTTGGTGCCGCAACACCTACAATCCCTCGGACTCCCTAGTCCGTACACACGCAAGCCCACCAGCTCGCCGAGGCCGCACCTCAAACACGGAGTTCACACACGAACTCGAAACCCCGAGTCCACACTAGGACCCGAAACAATGCGAACGCACAAGTCCGCCTCCTCAAAGAAACAAAGAACAAGTCTTTGGTGATCACAACACTTTGATCACCTAAAAACTATCTCACTACAACACTCCTATAAGATGAATAGTCAATGGATAGCTCAAGTGTTTGTGTGAGAAAACAAGGATGAGAATGGTGGAGGAAAACTCAAAGAAAATCTCTTTTACACTCTTGATAAAACTCTCCTTTTGATTGGAAATATTTGCTCTCAAATATGTGGAGAAAACCTTTTGAAAGGATAAGAAAAAACTGGCTTGAAAGCTCTCCAAAATCATGAAGAAAAACAGCCCCAAATGACCCAATTATAGAGTCTGGAAAACTAGCCGTTGGGGTCTGTCAGGCCTGTCGGTCGACGGGCAGCCGACCGGCCAACGGTCATATTTCAGACCGTTTGAGCCATCGGTCGACCGGGCGGTCGACCGAGCCAGGATAGAGAGAGCAAACTCTGTAAGATCACCTAGAGGGGGGGTGAATAGGTGATGGCTAATCTAATGGTCACTTATGAACAAATAATGCGGAATTAAACTAAGTAGACCAAATTAAACTTCTTTTAATTAAACACTTATGTATAACACAAGAGTGTTGCCGAATTCCCTTGCGAGGCTCTGGACAAGCTCCTCTAGATTCCCCTTGAATGGGTTGAGGTGCCGCGTTGGCTCTCTTGGTTGAATACTAGTGTTAACAAGCAATCCCACGCAAGTATATAACAATATAAGCACAAGGGTATATCAAGCATGTATAAGATGAACACAATAAATTGAATGCAAGATATAAAATAGAGACAAAAAGAGTAAGAGAGCAAGAGTGAGCAATCGCAAACACAAAGGGTTTGTTTCGAGGTTCGAGCACACTTGCTCTACATCCCCGCCTTCGACACACGAAGGATTTCCACTATGCACGATCCAACCGGATCTCTCCTTGGTGCCGCAACACCTACAAGCCCTCGGACTCCCAAGTCCCTTACACACCACAAGCCCACCGGCTCGTCGAGGCCGCACCTCAAGCTACAAGAGTTCGCACCCGAACCCTAAACAACCACGAGCACACTTGCCCGTCTCCTCAAAGTACAAGATGAAATCTTGGTGATCTAAACACTTGATCACCTACAAAAACTCTCACTACAACACCTATAGGATGAATAGCTCAATGGATGCTCAAGTGTAGTGTGAGAAATCAAGGAAAGAACTTTTGATGGAAAACTCAAGAAATCACAATAAACACTCTTGTAAAACCTTCCCTTTTGATTGGAAGTATTAGCTCACTATTTTTGTGGAGAAAAACCTCTGGAATGAATATGAGAAAACAGGCTCTAAGGTCTCCAAAAATCTTAGCTCAAAACAATGACAAAACCCCCTTTATAGAGGCCAGAAAAATCTGACCGTTGGGCTCTGTCAGAGCTACCGGTCGACCGGTTCGGTCGACCGGCAACGGTCAAAAATCCGACCGTTGCAGCCTCCGGTCCACCGGCCGGTCGACCGCGCAACTGGAGAAGAGAGAAAACTCTCTGTCGGTCGACCGGCCCGGTCGACCGATATTTCCCGAGAGCCAAGCTCTCTGAAGCGGTCGACGGCCCGGTCGACCGTTCTCCAGTGCACACTGGCGTGCACGTTGTGCACGTCCGGTCGACCGACCCGGTCGACCGGCCTCTGTCAGTTCTGAAAAATCAGAACTGGCAGAACCAGAAATTAGGGATTAAGGATTGGTCTTTTGGCTTAATAAAATCCCAGAAATTCACAGTAAATCCAGAAGAATAGTTTCAATCAAAATAAAAACTGTTTTTATAAAAATATGTTTTTCTAAAACTTGTTTTTTCATAACTTCACAAATACAAAAACAAGATATTTTGAACTTATAAAGCAAAGTGTGTATGGATATGATCCACCACACAATCAAGATGAAATATCTAGTTTTTGACATAAGGCTCTAAACATGGTTTTGGATATAAGATATGTATACATGAATACCAAAAACCAAATTGTATTTTATCACAAATAAAAAATCTTTCTTAACTAGGAAAATCTTTTATGAAAATCATTCTATCAAGAGTTCTATCAAGAGTGTGTGTGTGATATAACTTGAGCAATCCACTAATCTATTCTATCCTTTACATTTTATCTAAAACAAATAAAAATCTTATACCTAGACACAAGTCTTCAACTTCTTGAAGTCTTCACTTGAAGGCTTCTCATCTTCTTGACTTGGTCTAAATGCAATCCACCGAGCTCATCTCTAGATGTGATCTTGATGCATAGGCTCGTGAATCAATCGGTGCTAGCTTCCAACTTGTCTTTAAATCCTTTGTTGAAGCTCCACACCTACTAAGATCTTGATAATGAATCTGTCACTAATTAAACACAAGATCATTAGTAAACATAACTTCATGAGTTGATCATCATCAAAACTAGGGTGATAGGCTTTGGGCCAACAATCTCCCCCTTTTTGATGATGACAAAACTCATGACGTTATATATGCATGGATTAAAGTAAAGCTTCAAAGAAGCTCCCCCTTAACTCATGCATACAAAATAAATAATAAATATGATCATGAAGCACATGAATATGGATGCAAATATGGAGATGCAACAAGCATAAATCAAAATCTTTTTACTCCTATTTGCATAAATCAAAACACATATGCATAAATACAAATCTTAATTCCCCTTAAGTAAGAAGGACAAATACTTCTCCCCCTTAAGCAAGGAAATCATGCATATATATCAAAACAAAAACACAAATACTTCTCCCCCTTTTTGTCAATCATCAACAAAGGGTTCAAAGTAAAATCAAATCAACAAATTTTCTCCCCCTTTATGTCAAAAATAAAGAAGTCAAGGAGGGGCAATACAAATCAAAAATTTTGAATTTTTCTCATCAAAACAAAATCATTAATTCTATTTTATCAAAACAAGTTTTGAATTTTCTCTTTGATATCAAATAAAAAATATTGATACCATTTTAAAATCTAATGCATAAGCTTGAAAAATAAGATTTGAATTAAGCTTAGCATTAACCACACATGAAGAATTCGAACTAGTTAAATGAGAGTGTTTAACAACTAGTACGAAATCCTTCTATCAAGGAATAAATCTAAGGTTTTCATGAAATAGCAATGAAACACAAAACACTCAAACACTCTAATCTATAAAGTCCAAATAGTTTCAAAAGAAGTGAGTGTACTAATGTTATGTGAAACATGGCATCATGAAAATGGCAATAAGGTACAATATTCCTTAGAAAATCATAAACATCAAAATCATCTCACATTTTTTATTAAATCATTGAAAACAAAAACTATATGTCAAGATATATGTATGTTTTGACAATACATGAAATATACATACATATCTCTTAAACTCAAGTGAGTCTATATGAATGGATTTGCATTGAAGGCAAAAGACTCAAGAGTTATACATGTATATTTAAGGTTTGGCAAAACACACATATACATGAAATAAAAGGCACATGATCATAAATCAAATCCAAAAGGTGAACATAAGTTTAAAATGTATGAATCATCAAAACTAAGCAATACAAGTACATTTCAAGGGTTCAAATAAGCATTTAAGCACACTTACTAATAGATCTTTTTGAGGCCCATGATATGTTTAAGTATAAATCCTAGTGTTGACAAAAACTAACATATAAACTAATATTCAAATCATGAAGCATTAAATTTTAAGAAAAATTGAATCATGTGACAATCTCAAAAACTATTTGAAGAATACATAACTAGTATAAATTGTTTTTGAAAACTAGTTAAAGATCCTTCAAATATGTCAAATCATATGTTTTTCATGAATGAGACTAAGTACATAAAAATCCAAGCACTCATAGTCCATAAACCTCCTAAATATATTTTTGAATAAAAGATGAGTGTTCAAAGGTTATGTAAATAGTATTTTCATGAAAGTTGTCATTGAAGCTCAAATCACATAGAAATCATTGTTATCAAATCAACACAAAATCATTTTTATTAAAAACTACAATCTTCATGGTATATGTATGAATTATACAAATCTAACAATACACATACATATCCCAAAATTGTAAAAGAGTCTATCAAATATTTGCATGAAAGCTAGAGACTCACGGGTATACATGTATATTTATTAGATTTGAATTAAAACATGCATATACATGAAGTAAATCATAAAAATTGGCAAAACATGTATAAAGGAGAATCATCAAAACTAGTCTATACAAATACATAAAGTGGATACAAGTGAGCATGAAGTCCAAATATTAAGAATCAATTGTAGTTCACTATTTGTATATGTATACATACAAGTTTGACAAATCTACATCTAAGCATGTAACTACCACATAAAGCACACAAAATCTTAAAATATGAACATGCTATGAATATTATGAATGAACAAGCATGTACATAAATGAAATAGGAGTTTAGAAATTGTTACCAACTCCAAAGCTCCTAGCATGGTGGTTGATCCACCAAAGCTCCTTGATAGCGATGCAACTCAAAAGTATGTCCATCATGTCCAAGTGCATCCACTACCAAGGTACCATCCCTCTCACGTTTTGTGAGAGCCCTCACCTACATCACAAGCAAAAGGTGGGGGTTTTGGTACCCATATTTTCTGGGTCCTTTGGGGTTAGCTTTATTATAAGGAACCCAAAATCCTTTAGACATAGCAAAATATAAGTTATGCTTCTTATCAAAACAATATTTTGCTAAATGGCCTTTGCGACCACAATGTGTATAAGTGTACACCCTATCATGATGCTTATGAGTGTGATTGTGATCGTGATGTGCAACATAAGTATGAGCATGATGTGTATGTGCATGAGCATGGGGAACTTGTTTCTTTTGAAACAAAGATTCCAACTTAGAATGATTGAATGCACATGTGCTCAAATTAGAGCTCAAATTTTCTATCTTATTTTTCAAATTCTAATCTCATTAGTTGTGGCATGTAAAGCATGGTGAGATAAAGAATCATTTTTCTTTTTCTTTTGAAAAACATTATCCTTTTCTTTTTCAACAAATTTTCTTTTAAAGATTTATTTTCTTGAAAAACGATTTCCTTTTGTTTTCTACCAAATCAATCTTATCCTTCAAAATAGTGTTCCCTTCACATAAATCATTTATTTTGAAAATAAGGAAACATTCTCATTTTTCAAACTTTATTTTCTTTTTCTAAACATGCAAGTTTATTTCTAAAAGAATCATTTCTACATGCATGCAATCAATGTTCTTTTTCAAATTCTTGTTATCTTTTTCCAAGCATGCAATGTTACCTCTAAAAGAGTCATGTTCTACATGCATGCAAGCAATATCCTTTTTCAAATTTTTATTTTCCTTTTGAATTATGTCATATCTCTCAAGCAATAACTGGCAAAATGAATTTAGCTCATCATATGACATAGTAGCATCCTCATCCTCGGATTCGGAAGTTACCTCAAGGGGGTTATCCCCTTGGACCATGTAGCACTTGTTGGAGGTGTCGCTTCCAACATCCGAATCGCTCCCGGCATAATATAGATCCTTTTCGCCAAGGGAGGTGATGATGTTCCAAGCTACAAAAGCCGATTCAATGTTAGAAACCCTAGATAAATAATCATCATTTAGGGTACATTTAAGAGCATGAAGGGCTTTTGCATTAGCCTCAATGTACTTGCTATTTGAACAATAATCATTATTAGTAGTAGCAAGATAAGCATGAATTCCTAAGGCTTTGAGGTACAATGACATCTTAACCTTCCAAGTTTGGATGTTAAGAATATCAAAGGTGGGTGGTGACATGAAGTCCATAGTGTGTGTACAAATCTTGTGATTAGCCTAAAAGAGGATCTTTAACTCTTAGGTTGTTAGACCCAATATCAAGAGCACTAGCTCTGATACCAATTGTAAGATCACCTAGAGGGGGGGTGAATAGGTGATGGCTAATCTAATGGTCACTTATGAACAAATAATGCGGAATTAAAATTAAGTAAACCAAATTAAACTTCTTTTAATTAAACACTTATGTATAACACAAGAGTGTTGCCGAATTCCCCTTGCGAGGCTCTGGACAAGCTCCTCTAGATTCCCTTGAATGGGTTGAGGTGCCGCGTTGGCTCTCTTGGTTGAATACTAGTGTTAACAAGCAATCCCACGCAAGTATATAACAATATAAGCACAAGGGTATATCAAGCATGTATAAGATGAACACAATAAATTGAATGCAAGATATAAAATAGAGATAAAAAGAGTAAGAGAGCAAGAGAGTGAGCAATCGCAAACACAAAGGGTTTGTTTCGAGGTTCGAGCACACTTGCTCTACATCCCCGCCTTCGACACACGAAGGATTTCCACTATGCACGATCCAACCGGATCTCTCCTTGGTGCCGCAACACCTACAAGCCCTCGGACTCCCAAGTCCCTTACACACCACAAGCCCACCGGCTCGTCGAGGCCGCACCTCAAGCTACAAGAGTTCGCACCCGAACCCTAAACAACCACGAGCACACTTGCCGTCTCCTCAAAGTACAAGATGAAATCTTGGTGATCTAAACACTTGATCACCTACAAAAACTCTCACTACAACACCTATAGGATGAATAGCTCAATGGATGCTCAAGTGTAGTGTGAGAAATCAAGGAAAGAACTTTTGATGGAAAACTCAAGAAATCACAATAAACACTCTTGTAAAACCTTCCCTTTGATTGGAAGTATTAGCTCACTATTTTTGTGGAGAAAAACCTCTGGAATGAATATGAGAAAACAGGCTCTAAGGTCTCCAAAAATCTTAGCTCAAAACAATGACAAAACCCCTTTTATAGAGGCCAGAAAAATCTGACCGTTGGGCTCTGTCAGAGCTACGGTCGACCGGTCCGGTCGACCGGCAACGGTCAAAAATCCGACCGTTGCAGCCTCCGGTCCACCGGCCCGGTCGACCGCGCAACTGGAGAAGAGAGAAAACTCTCTGTCGGTCGACCGGCCCGGTCGACCGATATTCCCGAGAGCCAAGCTCTCTGAAGCGGTCGACCGGCCGGTCGACCGTTCTCCAGTGCACACTGGCGTGCACGTTGTGCACGTCCGGTCGACCGACCGGTCGACCGGCCTCTGTCAGTTCTGAAAAATCAGAACCGGCAGAACCAGAAATTAGGGATTAAGGATTGGTCTTTTGGCTTAATAAAATCCCAGAAATTCACAGTAAATCCAGAAGAATAGTTTCAATCAAAATAAAAACTGTTTTTATAAAAAATATGTTTTCTAAAACTTGTTTTTTCATAACTTCACAAAAATACAAAACAAGATATTTTGAACTTATAAAGCAAAGTGTGTATGGATATGATCCACCACACAATCAAGATGAAATATCTAGTTTTGACATAAGGCTCTAAACATGGTTTTGGATATAAGATATGTATACATGAATACCAAAAACCAAATTGTATTTTATCACAAATAAAATCTTTTCTTAACTAGGAAAATCTTTTATGAAAATCATTCTATCAAGAGTTCTATCAAGAGTGTGTGTGTGATATAACTTGAGCAATCCACTAATCTATTCTATCCTTTACATTTTATCTAAAACAAATAAAAATCTTATACCTAGACACAAGTCTTCAACTTCTTGAAGTCTTCACTTGAAGGCTTCTCATCTTCTTGACTTGGTCTAAATGCAATCCACCGAGCTCATCTCTAGATGTGATCTTGATGCATAGGCTCGTGAATCAATCGGTGCTAGCTTCCAACTGTCTTTAAATCCTTTGTTGAAGCTCCACACCTACTAAGATCTTGATAATGAATCTGTCACTAATTAAACACAAGATCATTAGTAAACATAACTTCATGAGTTGATCATCATCAAAACTAGGGTGATAGGC
>JAVJIF010024892.1:0-47312 GCA_038442645.1 Agave tequilana | reverse complement strand
CACACCTTACGTGAGCATGAGTACCTCTCTCCCAAGACTCTAAGGTGCTGGAAGAAGATTCAGACTAAAGAGAAGTGTTCCGGTAAGTTACTTTGCGTTGTCGTCGATTTTTGTTATTGTTGGTATTTCATCGAACACGTAACATGCACTAGTTTAATCACTATTTCACCATGATAATCTATTTTAAAATTGTAATAAAATATAGTAGGGACTCCTAAGACCTTCTCCTAATTTCATAATTTTTATTTAATAAAAAAAATTGTTTATAAAAAAGAAAAAACTTACTGCCTTGCTCTCAGCCAGGTCCAGGCTGAGAGCCTGGCTGGCCAGCCAGGCTAGCCAGACCTGGCCAGGCCCTGGTCTGGTCTGGTCAGCCCATGGCCTGACCAGACCCGGGTTCGGGTCTGTTTTACAGACCCGAACCCGACCCAATAAAAAAAGGAAAAAGAGAAAAAGAAAGAAAGGAAAAAGAAAATGGAAAAGAAAAAGAAAGGAATAAATAAATAAAAATAAGTAGAAAAATAGTTATAGCATTTACTGTAGCAAACCAGACCCAAACTCATTACTATAGTAACAAGACCCGTTACTGTAGCAAACAAACCCGTTAATCCTTTTATTTATTTTTACTGATTGTTAGGTTTATTTTAATCCAGAAATTCACATAAAATTTCATAAATTCACAGAAAATCACAAACTAAACTTGAAACTCTGTAAAATTATTTGATATAATATTACTTAGAATAACATGAAATTAAATATTTTTGTAATTACTATCAATGATATTTTATTTAAAATGACCAATAAATTTATAAATAGCACAAAAAAAATATGAATTTCATAATCAGTAATATGTAAATATTATTAAATTACCTAGGGGGGTGAATAGGTGATAATGCTAATCTAATGAACTTAATGCGGAATTTAAAACTATTGCAATTAACAAGAGATGCACACTTCAAACAAGTCAAGCAAATAAATATGAATGAACAATATGAATTGATACAAGGCACAATATAGAGAGAGAGAATAAGAGCCAAGGGATCAAGCGCAAACAACAAGATATGTTTCGAGGTTCGAGCACCCAGCTCTACATCCCCGCCTTCACCACCGTGAAGGATTTCAAGTCCACTAGCTTGTCCACAAAGGACTCCCACAAAGGGAACCTCCACCGAGGATTTGGGGCAATACAATCACAAGGAGTACCCAACTCCTCTCCTTACAAACACAACCTCCTCCTTGAGGCACAACACCAAGCCAACAAACAATCATCTCACAACTTGAGGGATAAGCACAAGCTACACAAGGATCACCTCACCACTTGAGGGATATAACCCAAATGCACAACCTCCTCAACACAATGAGGAAAGGCACAAAGCCAAGCAAAGATTGGGTTTACAACTTGGTGATCAAAAGACCACAAACAATCTCATTTCCCACACAAAGATCCTATAGAATAGATAGTAGATGTAGCTCAAGTGTGGAGAAACCCAAGGAATGGAAATCAAAAACTCAAAGAAAATCCTTGGGAAAAACTAGAAACTAAGATAAAGAAGTTGAATCAAACACTTTCCCAAAAACACTTTCTTTGATTTTTCAAACCCTAGCAAAAACACCAAATAGATTGTTCAATTTAAAGCCCAAAAACTTCTTTTGATTGCTGTGAAAACACTGAAGAGTCAGGAAAAACACCAAAAATCTTAGAGAAAAACTCTTTCCAATGGGGTATTTATAGCCCCCAGAAAATTATAGCCGTTGGCAGCAGAAACTGCCAAAAATGAACCACCGGTCGACCGGTCGGTCGACCGGCCAACGGTCACTTTTTGACCGCAGGCAGCTACCGGTCGACCGGGCGGTCGACCGTCCCCAGAACCAGAGAGCAACGGCTCTCCGGCCGGTCGGCCGGTCGGTCGACCGGGAGAAACCCGAAAGCAACTTGCTCTCAGTCGGTCGACCGTGCGGTCGACCGGCTTATGGGTAAGCCAGCGTGCACGTATTCGTGCACGTCGGTCGACCGCTACGGTCGACCGGCTACTTGGTCCGGTCGACCGTCCAGTCGACCGACCTAGCCTGGCAGCAGTAGTTCTGGTCAGAAAAACATGTAATTTTTAATCCTAAAATTCTCATAAAATCTCTAAATTACACAAAATAGTTTTATCATTTATTTTGAAATATAAACTTGTGATAAAAATTTCATCGCAAATAACAAACATTTTGAAACATTTTTGTGTCTTCTCATTTTACCAAAAATCAAAAACTGTATTTTCTAAAACTTGGATTTTTGAATTGAAAATACATTTTGTCCAAGACTTATCCAAACACAAAAACATGATATTAAACAACATTTAGGCATGATGTATATGAATATACTCCTATATACATGAAACATATATATATCCATGTTTTTGACTTTAATTCCAAAATATATTTTGTTAAAAATGTCAAAACATAAAACACATGAATAAGTAAGTCAAAACTAAGTTTGTCTAGGAAGTTAAGCATGCATGTATATAGAATGAATCTAATATACATAAAACCATTTAAACTTGTTTTGATCTATCTATTCATGAAACCAAGATCGGTTAAACCAAAACGGAAAAACCGAAACCAATATTCAAAACATGAACGTGTGTGTTGTTAACTTGAGCATATCATACTATTCTAATTTTACACATGGATCTAAACAAACTAAAAACTATGTACCGAAGTCTTCTTGTAGAGCGCCGTCTCCAAGCCGACTCGATCCAAAACTTCGTGATCCATCGAGCTTGACTCCAATGAGTGCTATATATGATCTTGTCGCTCGGGCTCTTGAATCACTATGTGAAGCTTCTAAACCATCTTTGTTGAAGCTAATCACCTACTAACATCTTGATTAATGATCTGAAACTAAAATCACAAGATTATTAGTACACATAACTACATGAGTTAATCATCATCAAAACTAGAGTGGAAGGCCTTTGGGCCAACAATCTCCCCATTTTGATGATGACAAAACTCAGAGTTATATATGCATGGATTAAAGTTAAGCTTCAGAGAAGCTCCCCCTTAACTCATGCATAACAAATAAACTAATAAACATAAATATATGCAATGTAAGCTCTTAAACATGTATGCATAGACATGCATAAAATAAGGTACCAACTACAAAAACATGCTCTTGATACCAATATATGAAATGCATCATGCATAAAACGTGCTCTTGATACCAATAAAAACATATTCTTAAATAATGTTCTTGATACTAATTAACAATTAAACGACAAACTAATAAATAAAACAAAACATGCATATAAAACATATGATGACAAAACTCATGGAGTTATATATGCATGGATTAAAGTTAAGCTTCAGAGAAGCTCCCCCTTAACTCATGCATAAACAAATAAACTAATAAACATAAATATATGCAATGTAAGCTCTTAAACATGTATGCATAGACATGCATAAAATAAGGCACCAACTAAAAAACATGCTCTTGATACCAAACATATGAAATGCATCATGCATAAAACGTGCTCTTGATACCAATAAAAACATGTTCTTAAATAATGCTCTTGATACTAATTAAACAATTAAATGACAAACTAATAAATAAAATAAAACATGCATATAAAACATGCATATAAACTCAAATAATTCTCCCCTTTTTTGTCAATCATCAATAAAGGAGTCAAGTAAAAACAAATCAATAAATTCTTCTCCCCCTTTTTGTTCGAAACAAAGAATCAACTAAGGGGTTAAAAGCAATAAAATAATATTCTCCCCTTTTTGTCTAAAACACAAATGATGTAAATAAGGGGTGACAATCAATTAAGATATCATTAAAATTTGTCAAAGTAGAGCATCTTGATACCTTGAAAGGAAACAAAAAAAATTGATACCAATTTTAAGCAAAACACATAAAAATCTTGATACCAATTGAAATTAAACATAACACATTTTGAATTTCTAAACAAAAATTTTGATACCAATTGTAAATATTTTTCATTTTGAACATATGATACCAATTGAAATTTTCAATCATAAAGTATGGGAGTGAAAATCAAATACCAATTGAAAGATGAAATACAAGTTTTCTCCCTCTTTATGAATTACCAAATGAAAACATGCATAAGCTTGTATATGGATACCAATTGAAAACTAGTCAATTGAACAAAAATTAAAACTCAAGCTTTAGCATAAACAAAACACATATATATGTATGAAAAGTTAATACCAATTGAAATTGATATTATTTGAGATGAAAGCATACATATATAAAAATATATGAGTATACAAGAAAAGTCAATATTGATACCAATTGAAAGAATCCAATGATACCAATTGAAACAACAATAATATCAAATGTATATCTCATATTCCTATCCTCCCAATCATGTTCAAGTTAAAAATGATTTTCAATATAAAGCATACATGAGCATGGTCTCCCATCCAACCACCCTTAGAAGGTAGGGGTTTTCAAAAATAGATTTGAAAATAGAGTATGTTTGAAAATCTCTACCACAAGAAGAATACGAACTAGTTAAATGGGAAATCTTGTTAACTAGAACGAAATCCTTCAAGTAAGGAACAAAAACAAAATTATTTTTCATGAAACACATGTAATTCACATGATCACTAAACACTCAAAATCCATAAAGCCCATATTATACTCATGAAAACAAATCATGAGAAATCTAATAAAGTGAGTGAACAAGTGTTATGTGACACATATCATCATGAAAAATTCAATTAAGCTCAATTTAAATTCCTTAAACATGAAAACATGAAAAACTAAATTTTCATTAAAAACAATTATACTTCAAGGTATATGTATGTTTTGACAACACAAAAAGTATACATACATATCCCTAAACACAATTTGAGTCTATAAGAAAGATTTGCATGAATAGCAAATGACTCAAGGGGTATACATGTATATATTTTTAAGTTTGGCAAAATAAACATATACATGAAGTGAAAACACATGATCATAAAAACATATCCAAAATGGGAATACAAGTTTAAAATGTATGAGTCATCAAAACTAGACTATACTAGCACATCTAATGGGTACAAATAAGCGTTAAAACACAAACATATAATGATCTATTTGTGGCCCACTATATGTACAAGTATATATCCTAGTTTTAATGAAAACTAACATCTAAACAAGTAATCAAATCATGAAGCATAAAACGGGATATAATCAACATGAAAATCATAAACATGATCATTATGTAAATCCACATGCTATTAGAGCTATGATGTGCATAATAGCTAAACTAATGGTGAGAGCACAACATATGAGTCCATATAAACATGGGTGATCTCAAAAGCTATACATGCATGTCAATGATCTAAGAATCATGGCATTTAACATAATAAACTATAAACATGAAATATCAAAACAAGAATCATAAACATCCATATGATCATTATGTGTATGCATATGTATTAGATCTAGAGCATACATATTAGTTAAAAATAAGGTGAGAACACATAGATATGGATCCATTTTAAACAAGGGTGTCTCATATAACTAACATGTATAACACTAATCTAATTATCATAGCATAAGCATAATGAACAATAAAATACATGCTATAAATAATGTGAAAGCATGTAAATAAAAACGGGAGTTAGAGATTGATACCAAAACGATGAAGGCACCTCTCTAGTTCTCCAAACCAATGGTGGTCCTCTCCACCAAACTCCCCTTGAAAGTGATGCATCCAAATTGTTTTCTTTGAGCACGGAACGCATCCACTTCAAGGCACCGCCACTCTCACGTGATGTGAGAGCCCACACCTACATCAAAAATCACAAGGGTGGTCTTTGGTACCCATTTTCTTTTGGGTCCATAGGGGTTAGTATCTTTCCTAACCCAAACAAATTATTTGCTAAATTTTCAACATGTAAACGATCATAGCAAAATCTAACAAGGTGGCCTTTTCGACCACAATGTGTACACGTGTACACATGGGCATACATAGTGTGAAGTTTGTGATCGTGATGAGCATGTGTATGCCGTGATGGGTGTACATGCAAAGATGGACCTTGTTCTTACGAACCAAGGTTTCCAAGCGTGTATGATTTAAAGTACATTGGCTCAAAGTGGAGCCCAAACAATCAACACTTTTCTTCAAACATTTATGTCATTTCAATACTAGAAGATAAAGTGGAGCATGCAAAAGATGTGCTAGGTGAAGCTACACTAGTATGGGAAACATGTGAAGACAATTCAATTTTCAAAGATTCATTTTTCTTTAAACAAAATCCAATTCTTTTGTAATGAAATCAATTTCATTTTTCAAAGAAAGGTTATCTTTTAAAACAAAATCTAATTTAGAAGATAAAACCTCATTGTTTTTCACAACATCATCACAATCATTTTGCTTTTCAAAAATTTATTTTCCTTTAGGACAAAGTCAAGTTGAGATTTAAGTGAGTCACGTTCACTAGTAATCTCTTCCTTCTCTTGCAAAATCAATTCAAAATTTGAACACAAATCATTCATTTCTTCTTTTAAATCAAAATTGTTCTTTTTCAACAAATCATGTTTTTCCAAAAAAAAATTCAAGCTTTTGAGCAAGTTTCATATTTAAGGTTTGAACTTCAAAACAACCATGGCAATAGGAACTAGAGCTATCATCTAGTTGAGAATCCGATTGTACCTCAAGGGAGTATTTTCCTTGGACCATGAGGCAATGCTCGTCGGACTTGTCTCTCCTAGATCTTCTCAATTTGTTGATAATCCTCGGTAGCTCGGGAGAAGTCAAAATGCTCCAAACTGCAAAAGCCGAATCGTAATGAGCAACACATGTAAAAGATCATTATTAAGAGATGCTCAAGTGTCTTAAGTGCTAATGCATTTGCCTTTTTATGCTTGCTAGCATTAGGGTAGGATTCTTGAGTAGTGGTTTGATAAACTATGTCCTAGGCTTTTTAAATGACTACTCATCTTGGCCTTCCAAATATCATGTCTAGAAAAATCAAACATAGGAGGGCTATCCATGAGTGCAAACTAAATGTGTGCAAATAAAAAATGCAAATGAAGATTAGCAAACCAAGATCTCACTCCTAGGTGGTTAAACCTAAATATCAGGAGCGTAGGCTCTGATACCAATTGAAATCACCTAGAGAGGGGTGAATAGGTGATAATGCTAATCTAATGAACTTAATGCGAAATTTAAAAACTAATTGCAATTAACAATAGATGCACACTCAAACAAGCCAAGCAAATAAATATGAATGAACAATATGAATTGATGCAAGGCACAATATAGAGAGAGAGAATAAGAGCCAAGGGATCAAGCGCAAACAACAAGATATGTTTCGAGATTCGAGCACCCAGCTCTATATCCCCGCCTTCACCACCGTGAAGGATTTCAAGTCCACTAGCTTGTCCAAAAAAGACTCCCACAAAGGGAACCTCCACCGAGGATTTGGGGCAATACAATCACAAGGAGTACCCAAATCCTCTCCTTACAAACACAACCTCCTCCTTGACACACAACACCAGCCAACAAACAATCACCTCACAACTTGAGGGATAAGCACAAAGTTACACAAGGATCACCTCACCACTTGAGGGATACAACCCAAATGCACAACCTCCTCAACACAATGAGGGAAAGGCACAAAGCCAAGCAAAGATTGGGTTTACAACTTGGTGATCAAAAGACCACAAACAATCTCTTTTCCCACACAAAGATCCTATAGAATAAGATAGTAGATGTAGCTCAAGTGTGGAGAAAACCAAAGGAATGGAAATCAAAAACTCAAAGAAAATCCTTGGGAAAAACTAGAAACCAAGATAAAGAAGTTGAATCAAACACTTTTTCCAAAAACCTTTTCTTTGATTTTCCAAACCCTAGCAAAAACACCAAATAGATTGTTCAATTTAAGCTCAAAAACTTCTTTTGATTGCTGTGAAAACACTGGAGAGTCAGGAAAAATTAGCACCAAAAATCTTAGAGAAAAACTCTTTCCAATGGGGTATTTATAGCCCCCAGAAAATTATAGCCGTTGGCAGCAGAAACTGCCAAAATGAACCACCGGTCGACCAGTCGGTCGACCGGCCAACGGTCACTTTTTGACCGCAGGCAGTTACCGGTCGACCCGGGCTGTCGACCGTCCCCAGAACCAGAGAGCAACGGCTCTCTGGCCGGTCGGCCGCTCGGTCAACCGGGAGAAACCCGAGAGCAACTTGCTCTCAGTCGGTCGACCGTGCGGTCGACCGGCTTATGGGTAAGCCAGCGTGCACGTATTCGTGCACGTCGGTCGACCGCTATACGGTCGACCGGCTACTTGGTCCGGTCGACCGTCCAGTCGACCGACCTAGCCTGGCAGCAGCAGTTCTGGTCAGAAAACATGTAATTTTTAATCCTAAAAATTCTCAAAAAATATCTAAAATTACACAAAATTAGTTTTATCATTTTATTTTGAAATATAAACTTGTGATAAAAATTTCATCACAAATAACAAACATTTTGAAACATTTTTGTGTCTTCTCATTTTTACCAAAAATCAAAAACTGTATTTTCTAAAACTTGGATTTTTGAATTGAAAAAACATTTTGTCCAAGACTTATCCAAACACAAAAACATGATATTAAACAACATTTAGGCATGATGTATATAGATATACTCCTATATACATGAAACATATATATATCCATGTTTTTGACTTTAATTCCAAATATGTTTTGTTAAAAATGTCAAAACATAAAACACATGAATAAGTAAGTCAAAACTAAGTTGTCTAGGAAGTTAAGCATGCATGTATATAGAATGAATCTACTATACATAAAACCATTTAAACTTATTTTGATCTATCTATTCATGAAACCAAGATCGGTTAAACCAAAAACGGAAAAAACCGAAACCAATATTCAAAACATGAAACGTGTGTGTTGTGAACTTGAGCATATCATACTATTCTAATCTTTACACATGGATCTAAACAAACTAAAAACTATGGTACCGAAGTCTTCTTGTAGAGCGCCGTCTCCAAGCCCGACTCGATCCAAAACTTCGTGATCCATCGAGCTTGACTCCAATGAGTGCTATATATGATCTTGTCGCTCGGGCTCTTGAATCACTATGTGAAAGCTTCCAAACCATCTTTGCTGAAACTAATCACCTACTAACATCTTGATTAATGATCTGAAACTAAAATCACAAGATTATAGTACACATAACTACATGAGTTAATCATCATCAAAACTAGAGTGGAAGGCCTTTGGGCCAACATATTATACATCAATTTATTATTTTATGCATATATTTTATCATGAAAATATATTTTTAAATAGTTGCTATAAATTCAGAAATTGAATTATTTGGAAATTAACCAACCAAAATCATAATAAATATTAAAAAAATAACTTTCTTATTTAACTTATCACTGAATAAGAATATATCAAGTCTCTAATTAATTCACACAATATTTAGGCCACGAATTTTACTCAGAGCCGGTTGCAGTTACGGGAATTCAGACTCCAACGACATCAGGCAAGTGTACACGATTCTCCTCTCGTTGACTTTCTTATTGATCTTATTATTGATCTTAATTTTGCCTCTGAAGTATAAATTCTGGTTATCATATCGCATGATCGTCAACACTATCCTGTGAGCATTTTTACATATCAGCTTTTCTCTTTCGATTATATGACTAATTATTCTATTCTTAATATTATTACCGATACTGTCTCGTGATCATGTTTTATTACCTTACATATCATGTTTGCATCTTTTCCTGTACATACATGTATCCAACTTAAATTGGCATGATTGCTTGTATGTGATAGACTGATTTATTGACATGAAATTTACACTGATCATGGCAAATACTGTGATTTGGATCTTGAGGTTAACTGGATAACAATGAAGAAAGACTGATAGTTAAAGATTGAATATCGATTGATATTGTGATCTTGATATTACTGAAAATTAATCAAGAAAATTAACCATTATATTCTGAGTAATTATTCGAGGATATCTTATTGGATTATGGACACATGATCCTGACCGTTTTACTTTGATATTTAGATTACATGTCACTGACATTACTTGCACTATTTTGCATGAATCTGGTATCACTTGCACAACTATATATTTGTCACTTGATATGGTCACTGTCTACATCGTCTCTTGATCTTGATGCACATTGTTTTCACTATGTGACACTGATATCCATGATACTGTTTCTGGATCATATACACTGAGTCACACACTATTTTACATTTGCATTGATTAATAAAATTAATCAAGCCGGGGTTATTAGGGGAGACTGTAGCAGGGGAAATCCAGGGAGGTGTGATTGGAAGGGCGACCCTTATGGGTTTGGATGCCACACGTGATTTTGTTATTTATGCGCGCTCCTGTTATTACATGTTACATGATACCTGAGTACAGTGAGCTGTTTCTCCCTGCTGTCAGAATCCACTAACGTATCACTTATTTGATATGCAATTGTCTGTGGGATAGGGCACAGGATGATTGCATTAGTTAGAGTAATAAAATATGCTAGACATATGCACTTGCCTCATATCCTTCATTGTCTTCAGTGATCTAGTACCTGACATGTATTTTTAAGATACTGACACTTGACTCATGTGACATGCATTATCTTGACTACACTACATGACATTCTTGAACATACCATGTTATTTTATCTTGTGATCTTGAGTTCTTGGGATCTTGTGATTATGTTTCACGACAGTTACTTGTCCAGGATGTCTCATGTTCATTATATACATGTCACCCATATATGCACGATCTTATTGTACATGAGCTATCTTCTCGATTATTCCTGTTATTGTTATTATCTTCAGTTCTCGATACTGCCAACCATATTATGCTTATGTCCTACTTATTGTTACTACATTTTCATATTCCCTCTTTTATCATCCTTTTCCCTTCGTGTGCTCTTGCTAGTCCGCTTCTGATAGACCTTTATATTATTTTTCAGTGTTTAGATCTGGATGCCGGTATAGAGAGTTTTTTGTAGATCATATTTTGGTTTCGCTGTTATCTAGTGAGTTCAGTTTTCTTCTTGACTTTTTTTATTCAGATATAGTGGATGATATTATTTACGATTCAGTTTTTCATATATGTGATTTTATCCCTGCGCTTGGTTGTATATGCATATATGTGTGCTATCCTGCTTATTATTGACAGCCTAAGGTACTCATGGAAGAGATTTCACTCTTCGTGAGTATCTACTGGCCATCGTCACATACGCGTATTCCGTATTTTAGGAAGCGGGGTGATTGGGTTTTTCCTGCACACAAAATATAGAATTTTAGATTTAGAAATAGAGATGTGCAAGGTGCTCAATTCTATCCGCTATAGCAAGTGGCTATGCGGGTCGTGATCCACAGGGAGGGACTAGCGATGGAAGCTTGTTTAGTAAGTTATCTCTTTTTTATTTATTTTGTTATTTACAATGGTATTTACAATGAAGAAGTGTGAAAGAGATTAGAAAGATGTTGTGTTGGTTATCTAAACTAAAGAAATAAAAGAAAGAAAACTATAAACTAAAAAAATACATACCTACCTCTTCTGCCCTGTTTACCTTTGATCCGTTGCAACGACTTACCTTGTCTTTGAAGGCATTCAAGCATGGCGTATAGGATCTTCCCCCTTCTCGATCTACACTACGAAAAGAAAAGACAAACTATACTAGAAAGAGAAGGCTTGTTCATCACCATAGGCCATCAAGGGCACTTCTTCGGCTAAGCAGTCTCGAAGCGATCAGATCTCATGGTTTACAAGACATCAGAGAAAAAAATAAAATAAAACAAGAATAGAAGAACAAAAATAAAACAAGAATAGAAGAACAAAACAAACCTTGAGTGATTCTATTAACGATGGAAGAAAGTTTGACTTACACCGATGTCACTTCAGTACAAGCATGATCTCCTTCCTCCATGTAAGCATCCTCTACTCTCAGTTACATAAAGGAAAAATAAAAATTACAAAGAAAAAAAACCTAATTTCCAAACTACAAAGCCTAAGAAAAACCCTAGATTTGGCTCTGTACTGCGCTGGACGCCCTTCTCTGTTGCTCTGCAGGGGTATTTATAGGAGCTGGAAGAAGTAGAGTCCCGGTACGACTCCTCGAAAAAATCTTATCGCCAGACTCGTCAGGATTGCCGCGGAAACGCGGCTTGGGCCGCGTTTTCGCGGCCTTAGCTGTGTCCCTGGCCACGCGCTTTCGTGCGTGGCCTCCTCTGGTCCGTCCATCTGGGTTTATCCTTCTGAAAGTTATATCCTGACTCTTTATTTTGAGATTTCGGGATAACTTGGGAAGCAAGTTACCCTAAATCTAAATCTTCCAATATCTTTTAACAACGAATTTGTTATCTTTGCACTCTCCTTCTTTGGCTTTTATCCTCATCCTTCAAGCATTTAGGGTTGAATAGAAGTATATCCTTTCCCTCTTCTTTTAGTATTTGCAAATTTTGCAATTGGTAATTGCAACTTTGACATTTAATAATTGCAACTTTTGCATTGGGCTTGAACATGGACTTTTGGGCTTCTTTTAAGGCTTTATTCTTTATTTAATAATTACTCAAGGCCTGCACACAATAAATAATAAAACATTAGTAAGTGTGCATAATTATAGAAATAAATATGAAAATGTGATAGTAAATGTATTGATAAATATGCACTTTTACTACCTATCACGGGGCGTGACACCTTGTGATCGTGAAAATTTTATTCGAGATTCTTCAACTCTAACTCTTATGCCTTGTTATTATTATTATTATTTTTTTATTTTCTCCATTTGTGGCAGTAATATCCCTTAGCATTATTAGGCTTTCTAATTCGCCCTTGTAACGAGCCTTAGTCGATGACTCCCAAATCGGACGGTTTTAGGGCACCGGGTGAGAAAACACCCCAAAGGACTTAGAACTCGAGTAAATAAGGCCACAAAACTAAGAATTTTTATTTATATGAATCACTTTTAGGCGTAAATAATTATGCTTTATGAGGCACAAATACCCAGCTTAATCAAAGAATTTTTGATATTTGTGTGTGTGTGTGTATTCTCTTTCTTTTATAAGACATACGAATCTTTGTTTTAGAACCCTAAGTGTGTGAGTGTATAAAGTATGCATATTTCATCAAGGTAAAAATAAGAACTAAATTACTTTTTCAATTTTTCTTCCTAACCTCAAAATCAAACAAATAATTTTATTTTGACCAAGTATATGAAATCCTAATTATGATCCTCTTATTCCTTAAAATTAACTTAATTTCTTACAAAAATAAGTCAAAGTATTATTTTTCTTTTCAAAAAGTTTTAAAGAAAGGAATTTTTTATTATTAGTAAAAACCTAAATTAGTATGTTAGTGAACCCTCCCCCACACCTAACTCATGCATTGTCCTCAATGTATGAATGAAATGCAATAATACATAAAAAATGTAAAAGAGAAGGAAAATTGTCACCTCCAGGTGGTGGTTCCGGTGGTGGTTTCATTGGGCCAAGCGCTTCTGTCCAATCTAGATATTGTAAATTTTCATGATACTCACTTTCATGACCTCTTTCTTATTAACATTTTTATACTCCCCAATATGAATAGGATCATGCAAGATCCTAGCATGAAAATTTTTCGGTTATATGACCAATCTTCGAATATCATCACGGAGTCATGTTGATTTAAATCTTCGTCCAACAATGGAATGTGATTTTGTGAAATGGATGATTTGAGCTCAATAATGAAAGGAATAGGAACTGATACTGACTTAAGAATAAAACTCAAATGAAGTTTAGGTTCGAGAGTTGGAGTCGGTTTATGAGTTTGGTCCAAATCATAGAATTGAAGTTCACATTCATTTTCTAACAATGGAATGTTAACTATCCAAAATAGGTGGTTCATGTTCAAGCTCTATAGGGATAGGAATCAATGTTGGCTTCAGAATTGGGTTCAAATCGGGTAAAGATACTGGAATCAGCATAGATTCAAAAAGTGAAACTGAATCACAACATTGAGAATTGGTGTTATATTCATCTTCAAGTTCAATCTCATTGAAATAAAAACTTGCCAATTTGTCAATGGGTTGGTATTGGTCAAGTTCAAAGTTTTGTGATGAAATTGAATCTTAGTCATCGTCTTCAAGATACCATGATTTTTGGTTTTCATCAATATGATTAGAAGTATCGAGAATATCAAGGATTGGGTGAGGAGAGTTTTCTCATTCCTATGCATGTTTTCCAATCAATTATGTCTTGCTTCTATCAATCGATGGACTGGGTAAAGAAATCTTCGCTTTGAATCATTGATTCCATACTCTCTTCGAAGTCAACAAGTTCTTCTTGTTATGGTGGGACTTAAAAATTAGAGTAGGGATTATGGATTTGAGAATTGTTTGGAAGAATTGAGTCCAATTGAATTTGCATTGGTTATGTGGACTCAAAAAAGACTTCAAAATTCTTTTCTAAAGAAGATTTTTTTCTATAGGTTGGTCTTGGTATGGAGTATATGAAGTTGTTTGTTGGTAAGGTTGTTGATAGTAAGACTCAGGGGAGTTGTATCCCCACTGATTCAATGAAAGGTCGTAATGATTATCCCAATCTTGTTCATAATACTGGGATTAGGAAATATATTGATTCCAATAAGACCAATCTGGCATACTTGGTTGGTTAAAGTTATGTAATGCAGGGTTGGTAATATTCGAATTGAAAAAATTTGGGGTGAAGTATGGACCACTATATGCATTGAAAAATTATAATTGTAATCCATATCACAAAGATATCAAAAACAAAAACAAATAAATAAACAAATAAAAAGAAAGAAAAATTTAGCCTAAGTTAGGGTACATCTTATACTTAGAGGACTTCTAACTGTTGATTATCTACAGGAGGCATATTGCAGAACTTGACCGCAAATTAATCAGCTAGGTAAAGGTAAGACCAGTGGGAGGTATCCGTGCCTAAGCAATAAGCCTAATTATGTCAAACCACAGGCCTTCAGGGTTTCACCCCTCAATCCCTAACCTTTAACACTGATTTGGCAAGAGTCAACTTCTAACAACTTCCCCCCTTAAGTCAATCCCTATTTGAGTCTGAGATATCCCTAGGGCTAACATCTACTCAATTTAAAGTTAAGATTCAGTTAGTGAGTGAGAAGATTGTTTTTGGGCTAAGAAAGAATAATGACTTTCCCACATTATGTTGTTTAACGGGTTATGCTATTAGATCGTTTTCATGCTCGTGTGCAAGTATATAGCAAAAATAACACCCAAGCAATATAACATACAAGTGTGTTTCCTAAGACATATGCAATGCAGACGTATCTTTTTCACCAGCACTTTTCAACGGTAATATAAAAGGTAAACGAATTAGACACGTGCCCTAAATGCAAGATCCAGTCATTTTTAGCATTTAACATAGCAACCATTTACTATTGAAATTAGCAAAGTATGCAGAATATATTAAATTGAAAAACCAATGGCTACAGAAGCCTATACTTTGTAAATCAATCACCCTGCAAGAAAACAGGGTAAGTAGTCTTACTCCCTTGCGCGCAAACGCGTCCGTGGCACAATGGAGTCTCCCTGAGCTCTGCTTTCTAAAGCAGAGTCTCAGGGGTGCTATTCATATTCTGCAATACTTATTTCCCTGAAATTAGTTCATGCATGCAAAAAATAGAGAAGAAAAGAAGGAAAAGTTTAATTCGTTTAGAGTAAATCAAAAAAAGGAAAACTTACCGTCCCTCCACCATAATTGCGCCAAAATTATGATCGAGCCAAACTTGCATACAGAAAATATAGAATTTAAGAACTGTATTAGGTCCTCAATGCTACCGTATAGCCTAGGGCTAACGGGTTGTATCCACAAGGAGGGACTGCGATGGAAGCAATTAAATAAGTTTCTTCTTTTAATTCACTAAACAAATTAAGAGTTCTATTCTCAGTTTTAAAAGAAAATAAAAATAGTTAAAGCTAAACTAAGTTAAAGAAAATCCAAAGAAACGAAGAAGATGGTTTTGTTGTTAATTCAAGAAAGAAAAACGAGTTCAATGAAAAAGAAATAAAAGAGAAAGTGTTGGTTTTGAAATCGTTATATTACACTAGGAAAGGAAAAGAGATAGAAATAGAGTAATTACCTTTATCGTTGAATAACGTACATTGAGTTGTAGAAAAGATTATCTTGAATTAAAGAGAAGCAGTAGAAAATTAAAATATTGCTTTGACTGGATCGAGTACGATGAAGAAAAGTAGAAAACTCTATTGGTTTCACTTCAATATAATTTTCTCTTGAAGAAGGATTATATCAGTGTCACTCTCATTACAATTCTTCTTCTTCTTCTCTCATGTAACTCTCTCTAACCTAAAATAAAAATTACATTAAAAAAGAAAATAAAAACCTAATTTAAACTAAACTAAAGCTCTACCTGAAATTCCTTGCTCTGCCTTCTAAAGATGCATGTATTTATAGGAGAAATAGGATAGGGGATAGCGTAATGAGATAGGGGGAGCAAATGCTCCCCCTATATTTGAAAAGCCAGCGGCGGAAACGTGGCTTTTTCCACGTTTTCGTGGCAAGATCCTGGCCGTAGGGCTAGGGTCTAGGTGCGTGTGTCCGTCCACTTGTCCTCTATTCTTTTATCCTCTTAGATTTTGAATAATTGCTATAGATTTGACGATACATCCTTTTATCCTCAACAAAACTGATAGGATCTTCTTCTAATCCGTTTTTCCTTTGAATTCTGATGATATTATCTGATTTGATACACCCGGTTTTCAGATAAGATTCCTTTTAGAACCTCTGGATTCGATCCCCGTTAATTTGAACTTTTAGATTTAATTGCATAAGATTTGTGCTTATCTTCTCTCTATTATATCCTGCATAAGTTTAGACATTAAGACATGTGAGTTATTACAGAATAAATGTAGAAAAGTAGTAACAATTATGCAATATATGTGTCCAAATATCTACCTTGGACCCCAACAAAAAAGACAGGCTTGAAAGGGGAGAAGAGAAATGTAAAAAGAGAAGGCATCCCATGTTCAAATGACCACAAAACATGAAGGTCATGATCGTGACAGCAAAATTTAATTATACGTGAGCGAATGCAAAATAAAGAAAAGAATGTGAATGAGATCAATGGCTTCAATTCATATATTCTTATAATGTTCTCAAAAGGAAAAAAAATCATGTATTCTTATAAAATTTTAACATGTCCAAATTTAAACTATAATTAGGTAAATTACATAGAATTCTATCACATTACAGAAAATTTGCTAACAAAAAAGAAGTAATTCTTCATTTATCTAAATAATCCTTTCACATTACAGAAAATAAATTATAATTATAATTAGGTAAAATACAGACATTTCTTTCACAATACAGAAATTTTGTTTAAAAAAAAAAAAATACTTCACTTATCTAAATAATTCTTAATTATTTCCTTTCTATTTTGCGGGTACACACTAGTTTCAATCTCATTCTACTCTGGGTACCACACACAAAACACAACATTATTGATGAAAAATCCCTAAAAATTAGCCACATTTCTCATACATTTACTGTACTCACAACTGGAAAAGTCTGGTGCTGCACATGGTTTTTGCACGTGCACAGATATTTAATCAAGATATGTCATTGCGAATTAAGAATTCAGAAAAGTTGTCAAAGAGTAAATTTAATTAGGAGACTAATATTTTCAACAACCAAATTAAAATAGATAATCAATAACAGATATTAATCATCATTTTTGTAAAAATGGGGTGGTTCCGTCAAATTAAAATTTTCCCATTCTAATTACAGTTTCTGATCGTGAAAAATCTTAAATATGCTCTAATGCCCTTGGAATAGATATACGGGTATATGGATGGATAAATAGCTCTACGTACAATTTGTACTGAATACTACAGTATTTATCCATTCGAATACAATGGTATTTATTCATATATATACTCGTATATCTATTCGGACAATACGAGAGCACATTTAGGATTATTCCGGGATTAGAGATTGTAGCTGGCATGAGAAAATTTTGACTAAATAGAGGGGCTGATTAAAATTAATCTGAGTCATTCTTTCTTCTTGCTACTGGGACGATGGATAAGAAACTCTACGTTTATTGATTAAAACCCCATTGTACATAAACCTAGTCCTTTTAAAAACTATTTATCCTTAAATCTTTGTATTGAAAGCCTAAAATTTTATATAAGTTTCAAGACTCCGAGAAAAAGAAAATGAATTTAAGTGAGAGGTATGAAAGTAAGGTTTGTGTGCTTGATTTACCAATAAAGTGGGAAAATTTTGAATTACAAGCTTATACTAACATAATGACTCGAGTCCACTGCATAAGAAAATTAATGTTACTTCGTAGATACTCGTTATAATACATGTGCTCATCTGGAGGATCAAGTCGAATTGTTAGGCGATATATTGTCTCTATTTCGTATCATGTATGTTCCGATATCTATTTTGTATTTTGCTCCTCCAGCTTCTTTGAGTGCAAAACTGCCTTACGAGGAAGATTTTCTTTTGCTTTATGCGGCATGCTTGCTTGTATATTTTCATTAAAAGTTTTTTAATGAAACACAGAATATTCGAATGGGGAGGGGAACAGGATGTTGACGGTGTCCAGCTCACGCGGTGCCAAACCCACGTGAGCCCGGATCCGCTGCCCGATTGCGGTCTCCTCCGACCCTTACAACCAACCCGCCCCGCGATTTCTTTCCCTCTCACCAACCTCACCAGTCTCAATTTTTAAGGACGGGTTCACTGTGACTGATGATAAGAATGAGAATTATTGATGCAGTAATGGGGGCCCTCAAATATTTTTGCACACTGCTTTGTGGGGATCATGGAACATTTATCATTGTTGTGGGTTATGACTTAGGTAAGGATGGGAGTTTTTTATTTTTTATTTTTTTATTTTTTTATTTCAGTGTGTGGCAGGCATACTGACTTACCAAATTCTATCATTCCTGGTAATGGCTTCTGGTAATTGTTAGAAACTTGGGAGTCAAAAGGTTTCTTTTCGGGAATTGCTTCTTTTTCTTTTTGATACCGGGAGATCAGATTCAATAAATATGATAAGTTTAGAATTTTAAAACATTATATTTTTCTATTCTAAGATTAAGATAACGAAAAGATCATTCCATCACATCCTGAAACGTGAAATTCGGAGCCTGCATGCGAAAGTTACGATGTTTTTAAGTTACATGAGCACTTTTGCAAATTCTGCAGTGAGGTGATTTGTAAATTCTTTGTCAGTTTCTTAAAATCTTAAATTGTGCTCATTAATAGCGAATCTTTTGTTTTTTATAGTTTTTCTTCTTCTATTAGGACTTTAAGTTTTCTATTATTTTTATTTTTCAGTTCCTTTTTTATTCTGTTTAAGATTATAGCTTGAGTCAAAGTAAGAGTCTTATTGAAGATATATTTTATATAGGAGTGTTTTAGAAGAGTTTGAGTTGTATTAAGATTTTATGTATGAAGAGTCTATATATAAACCTCTTGAAATTCTATATAGGCATCCTGAACTTTAAATTTTTTTTGAGAAATTCTTTTTCATTACTTGTGGATTTCGGAGTTATTTTACCTAACGTTTTCCTAGGATTCGGCTGCGTTAGAACGAGATCTAGCAGGTGCTTTTGCTTCTAATTTGTGCCAGTTGTGTAGTTAAAGGATTACAAATTAGAGTATGTAAACATCTAATTATAGTTTTCTAAAGTGTAGTTTACTGACCAATAGATTTTGGAATTAAAAAAAAGGGCCACTCTGATGGGAGTTTTCAAAACTACAATAATGCCAACTTGAAGTTTTAAAAGTTTAGTTTAGCAAACTATGAGCATTAGCTAAATAGATCTCTGTTTGGTTTTTTTGGAGGTAGAGCTACAAAAACTACAGCTTAGAAAACCTAACTTCAAAGCCAAACAAGTCCTTATTAGCTCAATTTAGAACCTGCATATATATATATATATATATATATATATATATATATATATATATATATATATATATATATATATATTTAGAGTTCGAATTTGACCAGACCCCATAAGAGAGAAGTGATTCTGACCTGACCCTTGAATCCGAATTCCAATATGAATTTTGGATTCAGGATCATTTTGGTACAAAAGGTTCAATAAAATTTTGATAGGTATTTAGGCTAATAGTCATGAAAACTAATTTGACTCAAAAAGAAAAATTCTTATTAAGTTTTGGATCTAATCTTATTTAACTATATAATCTTCTTGTGCTCAACAAGGG
The DNA here is from genome assembly GCA_038442645.1 of Agave tequilana. NCBI lineage: Eukaryota > Viridiplantae > Streptophyta > Magnoliopsida > Asparagales > Asparagaceae > Agave > Agave tequilana. Next base: position 27,085 of record JAVJIF010024892.1, on the reverse strand, counting down.
ACTAGCTCCCCATTTTGCCTTCGTACTTCTTTTGTTTGTGAGATTCGAATCACAATATTAACAAATTAGATATTACATGAATCTGAGTCAGAACCAACCCGTTTACACCGCTAGTCTATTGATGGTACTACTTGCTCTTGAGTAGGTTCTTGCTCAAGAGACTGACCTCGAGGCCAACCGGCTATGCGATCAAAACCTACGCATCTATTCGGAGAATGGGTGAAGCATTTCCCTTATTGGATTTAGATATAGATTTTTGTGGTTTCAAGCTCGACCTAAAATACTTTGGTGTGATTTAATTTCTATGAAATCAGTTGGAGAAATTGAACAATTGTATATATTATTGATAAAGACAATGTCTGAATATATAACCAATAACAATAAGGGAGATTTAATTATAGTCCCCTATGTCAAATCGTAAGTAGAAAAAAACTCAGCCTCATAATTTAATTCGCGCGCCCACGTGTCGAGCGCAAAAGCGCTCCTCAGTGGCGGAAGACACAAATGTCCCGCAGTAATTGCTTCGAAAAAATCGAACCGCTTTGAAAATACGGACTGCTGATATATAGAGGACTGCGACTATGACCACACTCCTAAAAAAAATTTGCCCTATTTCTGAGTCTTTATTAGGTGTGCGACCATGATCGCGGTCCTCAACAAAATCATGTTTCTGAGTTTTTATAGGACTGTGATCATGACCGCAGTCCTCTTTATTATGACTGCGATCATGACCGCAGTCCTGACAAAAATGTCATGTTTCTGAGTCTTTATAGGACTGCAATGATGATCGCAGTCCTTTTTATTAGGATTGTGATCATTATCGTGATCGCAATCCTCACAAAACTGCCATGCTTCTGAGACTTTATAGGACTGCGATCATGATCGCAGTCTTCTTTATTAGGACTGTGATCATTATCACAATCCTTACAAAAATATCTTATTTTTGATTCTTTTTAGTACTACGATCATAATCGTAGTTCTCACAAAACATAATTTTTCAGCTTAAATTAGAACTGCGACAATGATCACAGTCCTCACAAAATGCACTAATTTTCATTTAATAAAAAAAGTGCAAGCATAGTCCCAATCTTCTAATAAAGAACTGCGACCATAGTTACAATTCTCACAGAGGACTGCGATTATGATTCACAGTCCTCATATCAGCTTCGCCATTATCAACATACCCTCGTTCACCGACATCGAATGCTACTCAATGTTTTTCAGATCTAAAAATCACATCGATCACAAACACAAACAAACTCATTGCGAGCACGAACAACGAGATCTGCAAAAAGTTGATCTCAAAAAAATTTTGTCCAGGGGCTCCGCTCTTAGAGACCCTCGGGAGGAGGTTCCCCGCCCCCTTACAACCCCAATGAAGATCTGACCGCGCAGGTCGATTCATGAATTACTCTGTGTCAGGGTCAGAGTTTATGGGAGAGCAATGTCGTGAACGATAGGAAAGGATAAAAGAGGAAATGAAAATATATAAAGAAGTGGTGATTGAGAGGAATCAATTTATGTTGACGCAGATGAACCTGTAGCAAATAAATATATACGGGTGAGCTTTTCCACAATTATGAAGAAAAGTAGGCGGCTGTAGCGAAATTTTCCTTACAATTATAAGATAAGAAAACCACCACTCCAAATATAATTTACATTATATAATTCTAATCCTAATATTATCCTTAACAGTTTTCTTTGTTTTGATTCCTGTTACATGAAACACTGAATCTGACTTGGGAAATTGCTAATTAGTTTTAACGTCCCAATCACAGAAGATGTCAGTCAGTCCATCTTCAAGCAGCAACAGAATTTTCTTCCCCTCTTCCAACGCACATTCACAACCCTTCATGATTATCCGACTCTAACCTCGCCCAAATCAATGTTCTTTCTAAGCATTCAATGATCCTAAAGTTACAAAAAAGACTTGAATCCCTAGACAAACTCAACTTGACAGTGTTCATGACAAAAACGCAACTGCTCCTGGATGATTCTGAGCCCAATTTCAGGCACATTAGACTTTGAAATTTAAAGCACAGATGCTAAATTCTCCTATAAAAACTTTATTAGTTAAACTGATAATCTTAAATTGATTAAAATACCATTTGAAGTTTGACAGAGTACTGAAAGCTAGCTGCCAAACTAACTAAATTCTTCCTTGTAGCACACAATGCAAATTTTAGTCCATAGTATACTAATTCCCTGACCAGTTCTATCTGAAAAATTAAGTTGAGCTGCAAGCAGATTACATCAGAGTATCTTCAAATTCGATTACATCAGAATATCTTCAAGTTCGATGAACCTTTGACGCCGCATTATTTATAATGCTAAGTTTAATACCCTAAAAAGACACAAGTAGCAACAAATTGTGATGTTTGGAAATGCAGTTTTCTAGGTTAACGATGTGTAAACTGGATTCATTCAAAACTCGAGAGAAACCAATGCTGAACTAATTAACCTGTCAACATCGTTAATTATGCGGCATACTACTTAATATAATCTTCAAGTAGCACAGATGATATGCACACAGATCTGCATGACAACTCAAAAGGATTGGAGATGAATAGATTATATTTGATCACTCTTCATTTCAGAAGTCAAATAATATTAAAACTCTACTAGCTCGAGAACCCAATTATCGGCTAATCAAGAGTTGAATACTTGTCAACTTTAATTATCAAACTATATATATATATCTTTTGGGATGAGTTAAAGCAGGTAAAAAGTTTAAAAATCATCAAGAAAGCAACCACCATGTGATGCAGGTGAAAAAGCTTAAAGTTCAAGAACAAGAAAAGCTTAAAAGCTACTTAAAGCCATGCATCAAAACATCATAAAGTACCAAACTCAAAGATCTCCTTGATTCTCTGTTTTCTCCTCTTTCCATATGATCTGTTCAAAGTTATGCCAGCTAGCTTCCATCTCTCTCTATATACCAAAATGCTCGTTATTGATTAATTGGCCTTAATAGCATCAATACTGATCATACGCAAGAATCTTTTAAAGTCCTGAGACTTAAAACTAAAACCTCTCTATTGATTAGATAGATGCTGCTTTTTTCTTTTCAAATTGAGTGATCAATAAGACTGAATCTGTTGATAGACTCGTATCTGCTGATCAATCATCAGGTAAAAAGTTTCCCTTGAGTTCTTATTTGATTTGATACGAGTCGAGATAGGAAGATAGTTTTAATGATTGCATACTACTTCAAGTCTGTGGCAGGAAATGCTAACTACTTCATAATTTGACTGTTATGATGGAGAGTCAAAAGTTGGAATAATATGTTACCACCATCAAATTGACCCTGGGCTTTAAATCATTATTGTTTTATTGAATGATTACAAAAACATAATCTCAACTTTGATTTTAGGGTATGTTTGTTTCACAGAAATGAACTAGGAAGTAGGGATGGCAATTTAACCTGTACCCGCAGGGACCTGACCAACCGGCGGGTTTTTTGATCGTTGACCGGGTTCGGTCAGGTAATGGGGAAAACCCGAAATAACAAAGGCCGAGGCGGGGCGGGTAAGGTATAGCATTGCCCTGTCCCGTACCAGCCCCGCTATTTTTTCATATAATGAGTATAATAATATCATATATACATCTACTTAAATAATCCAGCTTTTAACACTAATTACAAATATGTCATATCCCATAAATATCTAAACCAAATGGTCTAAAATCCAAATCCAATCTGCCCTAAAAATTTGAGCCCAGTACACGATTTCGGGTCGGGTCGGGTATTTCTATTACCCGCCGGGGCGGGAATGGAGGTAATTGTGAAATACCTAACGGACTCTGGGGTGGGAATGGGGCGGGTTTTGGGATTTCAAGTATGGGGACGAGGTGTTCAATACCCGGCCCTAACCCGCCCCGTTGCCATCCCTACTAGAAAGTTGTCATTTTCTCTGAATTTGTGAGCCCCACTCTCTTTTCCCACGTGAGTTTGTTTGTTTGGCAGAAAATCAGCCTAGCTGATCTTTCTCTCTTGGCTGTGACAGTTGGAGAGAAAAACGCCTAAAAAAACTGACAGCAGCAAGCAAGCCCACTTTCCTTGAGGATTTTTGATATTTTCAATTTTCTAATTTCTATTTTTCTTACCAAACAGGCTCTTAATTAATAAAGTGTACAAGCATCCATTATTAATGCTTTGCACATGATATTCTGTGAGCAGTACAATTGGCATTCAACAACCTCTAGATGCGTGAATGCTCTCTCTAATTAAACTAACTGTGTACAGCAAATTCAACGGTCAGTGTGAGCTTTGGTCTGCATTACTATAATGTCACATGCGAGCACGGCAAAATTATTTTAAGTTGATAACAATGGGAAAAACTAATTATTATGATGCTTAATTTTGTGCACACATGTATGACTCTTATCTTGGTCTTGATCATACCGAGTTGGGTTTGGAAAAACAATCAAGCTAGCTGGGCTGGACCTTGATGGAGTTGGGCTTAATGAACGGCCTATTGGGCTTCTTTCTTTCTAGCAGAATTGGACATAAGATGTGGGCATGTTTTTTTTGTGTTCTGTTTCGTTAGTCTACTCGTTTTGGACTTAAATTTAGTTTTGAATAAAATCCAACAATAGCAGCAGAAACGATAACCACCGCTAATAAGTAGAGGTGACCACGGTTCCAGAACGGTCAGTTCCCGGCTCCTCCGGATGAGGAACCGGAACCGGCCCTTAATGGGCAGTTCTGGCTCCGAAACTGGGTGGATCCGGTTCTGGAAACGATCAAATCCCTTTTTTTTTTTAAATCCGATGAGGCGATTTGCCGATTTCAATTTTTTTTCCCAAAATAGTGAAAAATAGATTAATTAAAAGTTAAATAATTAAATTTAAACATAATTCTTTTCAATTATTGCTAATTTAATATCAAAGAAAATTTAACAAAATAATTTAAAAATAAGAAAGGGGCTTGAACTTAATCCTTACTATAATTAAGTTGCCTTCGTAAAATAATGCACAAAAAGATCGAATTTAATTTTTGGCTGACGATAGTGGTATTTTCTTCGCCTCTATCGACGACTTGAGTTTTGGACCTTTAGGTCATTGCGCTTCTTTTCGGTATGTATTTCTAATTACTCACCGTCGGCACCATACATCATCTCCACCGATTGCAAGTAACCGAAAATAACATCTCTGCCGGCGAATTGATTTTCACCAAACTTGCTCTGGCCTCTTGCCGACGAACTTCCACTTGCCATGATGATGGAAAGTAAGAAAATTGAAGAGTGCTAAAAAATTAGAATATAGTAGAAAATTTTGTAGAAAGATTTTTAGAGGATTTTATAGAGAACTATGGAGAGAGATTTTGTAGAGAGATTTTGGAAAGAGATTTGGAGAGGAATTTGTAATTTGATTTGATGTGGAGAATAAGAGAACTTCGGTGCTATTTATAGATTACAAATAATATTAAAAAAATCAAAATTTTAAAACAATAAAAAAATTATCTCTCCTTCCCTCGCTCTTCAGAGAGAGGGAGGGAGCCCAAAAAAAGGCTAAAAGCCTAAAAGGCCAAGGCCAGCCGCCAGGCGAGCCAACGTTAAAAATAATTTAATAGGGTTGTTCGGCCTTTGGGCCGAACGGCCCCTTACAAAAAAAAATTAATAGGGCTGCCAGCCCAAAGGCCGAATGACCCCTTACACACACCAAAAAGAAAACCCTGGTATATAACCGGGAACCGCCTGTTTAGAACCAGAACTGGTGGTTCTGTAACTTAGAAATCGGCATCGGCCGCCCCTGCGACCGTTTCCATTCATTTGGAACCGTGGTGGCTGGTTCCAGTTCCCGGTTCGATTTGGTGGTTTGAACCAAACAGGAGTTGGGTCTAATAATAAGGGCTTAATTACTAAAAATCTATCGTGAAGTTTCATTCGATTTCAAAACACTATCAAAAACTTTGAAAAATACAATAAACAACAATGAACTATGGATTTTCATGGTAGTTTTTTTTAAAAATCTTGGATTTTTATGAAAATTCACTGTAGTTTATCACTTTTTTTAAAACCTTTTAGTAGTTTTCCAAAAACAGGTGGAAGTTCATGATGGTTTTCTGAAATAAACCCAATAATAAACACAGGTAATTTTTATAAGAATACAAGAGAGCAGACACAGTATATATATATATATATATATATATATATATATATATATATATATATATATATATATATATAATATATATATATATATATATATATATTTGGGATCTAGGATATTTTTTGGATCTCTTGGTGCTCTCATAAATATATACAGATGTAGATGGAGGAGATAAAGGAATTTGAGACTGAGGTCCCTCAAAATACGGAGTAACTAACAAGAGGAAAGAGTACATAAAAAGTACATTAGCTGCATAAACACACTAATAAGCATACATATAGGTTGATACTTGGATAAATAAATATGTTGACTGTGATTATTAAACGGTTCTTCTTAGGCTAGAACTCTAATGGCGTTGGCTAGGAGGCAGCGACGAAGATGATGATCCTTTGACAGCATAGACTTGTCTGCACGATCACCAGTCAGATAGTTCTGGATGATCTCCTTTCGGTCGAGCAGATCAACACCACTGGTTGTGTTAATGAGATTCGCTATGAAGACGTTGGGGCTGAAGTGCTGGCGTCTAAACTGTAGGGATCCATAAGAGCCAAGAAACAACACACAAGTGCACAAACAACCACACAAGAATGAGACACACCGATATAATGAGGTTCGACAAACTTGCCTAGTCCCCGGAACAGAATAGAGAGATCTATTGATTGATCAAAGAATTTACAAGAGGAATATGATTTTACAATTTTTCTTGATATCAAAATAATACACACATTCCTATTTATAAGAGAGGGGAGGCAGAAACAAAGCAGGTCGGTTCACGATTTTCAGCCTGAACTGACTCGCCAGTCGACCGAGCAGTCGACCGACTGGCTTTCCCAACTCTTTGTTGTTTAACAGAGAGTTGGCCGGTCGACCGCCATTTCAACTCTTTGTTGAACAACAGAGAGTGGGTTTCTCAACCGACAATGCCCAAGGTGCAAATTGCTTGCACGTCTACCCGGTTGACCGACTCGATGCTTCTGCTTGCTTTTGGTTCTCTTCTCTTCAATTCTCTTCTCTCTCTCCAACATCGATCCAACAAGAGTTAAAAAAACTCTTTCAACTAGATTTTAATCATCTCCCTACAAATTCATCACCTTGGTGAAGATTTTTCAAATGTGAGCCAAACACCAATGAATCCAAAGCCGATCCTAAATTGACACACGATCTCCGCTCCGAGATTGACACACCATCTTCGCTACGAGATCGACACACCATCTCCGCCGAGCAGACGAAATCACCAAGATCGACTCACCAAACAGGCTGCACCATTACGGATGCCTACGTAACCCATGCCTAAGGGATCAAGCCTCTCGTAGTTCATCCAAATGAGCTCCACCGAACTTAAGCAACCGAAAGGATTCGAAGCAAGTTCTTGCAATGATTGAACTTGACTCCGGAAATCACCTTTGTAAGCATATCCGACGGATTGTTCTTGGTGTGAATCTTTTTCAACTCAGTATCACCATCTTCAAGAATATCACGCACGAAATGGTATCTGACATCGATATGCTTCGTCTTTACATGGTAGACTTGGTTCTTTGCTAAGTTGATATCACTCATACTATCACAATGGACCTTCATGAAGTCCTACCTGATTCCCAAGTCATCCATCATCCCTGAAGCCATACTGCCCCTTCAAAGCCTCTATTAAAGCCATATACTCGGCTTTTATCGTTGATTAAGCCACCGTAGATTGTAGAGTACAATGCCAACTCACTGGTGCCTGGGATAAAGTAAACACATACCCTATAATCGACCGGCGCTTGTCAATGTCTCCAGCATAATTAGAGTCCACATAACATGTGCACTCCTGCTTACCACAATCATCCTTCTCGAAAACCAACCCAACATCTACGGTAACTTTGATATACCTCAGAATTCATTTCACGGTCTCCCAATGATTCTTACTAGGATCATGTATGTATCTTGATACCGTGATCACGGCCTGCAAATCTGACCTCGTGCACATGATTGTACACGTATATTGCATTATCTATTATTATATTCCTACATTTGTAATAAACTCTTCAAGTTGTCTTAATGTCTAAATTGTGCAGGGTGATTATTAATGGAGGAGGAGAAGATAATATCAAATAAATACCAGTTAAATCGTATTTATATGTATCTATTTGGTTAGCTTGGAGAATCAATGAGGATAAACTAGGATAGAGGCAAATCTAGAAGTCCAAAGGCAACTCTATCAATATACAAAGGGATATCTAAAGGATTGGGACGTATATTCAGAAGAATTAGAGAGATAAGATACAATCTAACTGAAAATCAAGGGATAAACAAATATTTATCTTCAGTCTTATCTCCAACCTTATCAGAAGACCTTTCCTGTTGGGCAAACAATTTTGTCCATATCTCTAACCATGTCAGAAAATCTTTTCTGTTGGGGAAGCGATTTTGTCCATATCTTCAACCTTATCTGAAGATCTTTTCTGCTGGATTAGCGATTTGGTCTCATCCTCAAGCGCGCTCTCTCTTCCCCATTTCTCTTATAAATACCATTATAGAAGGCAAAGAGCACCACTCCAGCAGATAATAGATATTAGGCTTAGGCTTGTAGTTTAACTTAAATTTTTGTTTTTCTTTATATAATTTTTCATTTTTCTTTATGAAACTGAGATCAGAGAAAAATTTCATGAGAGAAAGAGAAAATGGTTGTATTGAGAGTGACACCAGTGCAAGTTTTCTCCTTTCTTTGATTGTTACTCTATTTTAATTAAAGTTACATTCTTGTTTTATTCTTCTTCTTTATATTGTTTTTTTTATTCGATTATTTAATCCAAGTGAATCTAATAGCATCGAAATTGCCTTTGTTGCGAGTGTCACCGGTAGCTCATGATGAGGGATTCCTCCTCTTAAGTGTCTGTATCATTTCATGCTTGTCCGTCTTGCTGATGTAATGTGGACGAGGACTAAGTTCAATCTTATGGGTTATGCGCTGATTGATTGCACACATTTATTGCATTATTCTTTATTATATTTTCACATTTATCATATAATAAATCTGCTAAATTTCTTGTCTTAAATGTCTATTTTACAGAAGATAATCATGAGGAGAAAGAGGATAAAATCAAATCAATATCAGTTAAATTCAGATTTAACTAGATCTATTTGGTTAAAGGAGGATGATCCCAAATCCAATTGGTTAAATTCAGTTTTTGGTGAATCAAGTGGTTAAATCTAAAAATCAACCGAGGATAACGTTAAATACAGAGTTCAAATCCAAAGAGATAAATGGATAGAGAGAAGGTCAACGATGAGATGAAGGAAATTTGACTCAGATTCTGACTGAATATACTTTAGTATTTGAATCATAACTTTCGCTACCGAAAATAAAATCTAACAATTCAAGATGATCCAGAAAGAAGACTTAAAGGGCTACAACTCTTAAGTTGATCACTATTTCTAATTCTGTCATTTGATAAGTTATATTCAATAATCAATACGCCAATAAGTTGCAGATCAGAACTGAATATCCACATCAATCAAGTTTAGAGATAAGGTGAGGATTCAAATTCAGAAATATCCAGCTTTCCCTATCTTCATACTCCTCTAACCTCTACATTTCTCCTATAAATACCTGCAATCTCAAAGGCAAAGTGGAACGACTAAGAAGAGAGTAGAATTTAGGCTAATTTGTAGTTTGTAACTTAAGTTTTTTTTATTTTCTTTCATGTAATTTTTATTTTCTTTATGTAACTGAGAGGAGAGGATACTTTCATGGAGGAATGAGAGCAAGTTTGTACTGAAGGTGACACCGGTGTAAGTGATCTTTTCTTCCATTATTATTTGAATCGAATAGAAGTTTCTTCTTCTTCTTTACTCTTGTTTTCGTTTACTTTCCTCTTCTGTTTTGTGGATCCAAATGAAACCGATAGCCTCGAAGTTGTCTTGCCCTTGCAAGTGCCTTTGATGGCTTATGGTGATGGATATCCATTTCCATGATAGTGCAGCTAGCCCCTTCAATTTATAGTGTAATACGGGAATGGCCAAGATCCTATTTGTCATACTTCGCTCGCTTTCAAGCGAAGGTACATCATCGATATGGGTCAAAGGTAAGCAGGCGCCGAAGAGGTAAGTAAGTTTTTTAAGTTTTAGTTTTCTTTCTTTTAATTCTTTAGATTAGATCACGAACACCATCGACACCCAACTCTTTTATCACTCTTTTCAATTTTTTTATATATAATCTATTTTCCATTTTTCCATCTTCTCAATCTACCACTTTCTTCCTAGCTTGATTGTAATTTATTTTTCTTTTCTTTTTAAGAACTAAAAGAAGATTTTTAATCATTCTTTGTAACCTAAAAGGAAACTTATTAAAAAGCTTCCATCGCAAGTCCCTCCTTGTGGATCACAACCCGCATAGCCACTTGCTATTGCGGTAGCATTGAGTACCTTGCACTCTTTATTCCTAAGTTCTGAAATTCCATATTTTGTATGCAGGTAAAAACCTCAATCAAATTTTGGCTTCTCTTTTTAGATTTACATTTTTGGTTAAATTTCTTCTTTGTTCTTGGTGTACAGATTTAACAAATAAGAAATTTTTGCTGCAGTTGATATATAAGTAACCCTGGACTCTGCTCAAGAAAGCAGAGCCCAGAAGCCCTCAGATTTGCTACATTCCTGTGGCAATCTGAATGAACTACTAACCTGTATTTTTCGCAGGTTGGCTGAATTGCATAGTTTAAAATCTGTAACATTTATTTTCTTATTTGACTCACTGTATATACATTTCTAACACAACAGTAAAAAGTTGATTGTAAATGCTAAAAATGATTTAGACTTTGCATTTAGGCACGTGTCTATTTCATTACATTTCTATTTACTGTTGAAGAGTGCTAGAGCCAAGGTATGTGTGCATAGCATTTAGTATAAAGTTCATTCTTGTATGAAATATTGCTTGAGTATTACTTTTTTCTATATACTTGTATATTGCACTAAATTGATTTAAGGGCTTGTCCTATAAACAATATAAGGTGGGGAAGCCATTACCCTCCCTTAGCATACAAACAATCTCATCACTCACTAACTCAAGCCTAACTAAAAATGAGTAGACGTTGGCTCTAGAGACATCTCGGATTCAAATAGGAGATTGACCTAAGGAGAAAGTTGATTTGAATCTGATTCTTGCCAAATCGGTGACTAAAGTTGGGGATTGAGGGGCGAAACCCCGAAAGCTGGTGGTTCGGCTTAATTAGGCCCGTCACTTTTGCGCGGATACCTCCCACCAATCTTGCCCCTACCTGGCCGATTAACTTGTGGTCAGATTCAGCAAATACCCCCCGTGGACAGTCTAACCAGTTAGGAGTCGTCTAGGTCTAAGGTTTATCCTAACTTAGGTTAGATTTTTTTTCTTTTTATTTGTTTGTTTTCTTTATTTGTGTTTGACATTTTCTGTGTGATATGGCTTATAACAATAATTTTTCCAATTTTAATGGTAATCCATATTACACCCGACCTCTTTTTTGATATTACCAACCCGGCATATCATAACTTTAACCAACCTAATATGCCGGATTGATCTTATCTGAATCAGTATAACCCATGCCCCCAATCTTATGATCATAATTTTCAAAATAATTTCAACTCTTCACAGAGTCAATGGGGATTACCTCCCCCGAGTCCAATTTTCAACCAACTTGTCCTTCTTATCCACCTTATCCATAATATTTCTAAGAGTTATACTCAGTTCCACCAGTTCAAATAGAAAACCATCAATCTTGGAAATGAGCATGCATGAGTCCAAGTAACAATCACAAAATCTGACGGACTCACAATTTCACCACAAATTCTAAAACAAAACTTCACCTTTTCAAGTCCAATCGCAACAAAATGATGAACCAATCGATTATGAAAAGCTGCTTGAAGCCATGACTCAGGCTCAAATCTCTCGTAATCATGACATAGACCTAATGGTCCAAACTCTCCATTCTCACCGTTTGACCATTTCTGATGTCGCTAACCATTCTGTTAGAACCGAAGAATCTTGTTTTCGAAAACAAGATTCCATTTCAGCACACCCATTTGAACTTGCCCAAACTCTAAATTTTGAAAATGACATTGACAGTTTGGCAAGTTATCCCTTTCCTGAAATTGAAGTTGAGAATGAATATGATCCTGAACCTCAACTTGGTGATTCAATTCTACTTCCTGATTCAATAATGACTTCGATGTTTTCACCTGATTTTAATCATTTTCCTGAGTCAGCATTGGATCCTGTACCAATTCACCATGAAACTGAATTGCCAATCTTTTATGATCATCATATTGACTTGACCAATTTCATACTTTTGAAAGTCCCATTGACAAATTGGCAAGTTCTCATTTTTATGAAATTGAACTCAATAAGAAATGTGACCTAGATGCTCCAATTTGTGATCCAGTTCAAATTCCTGAATCAATATTGACTCTTGTTTTGTTACGCAACTTGAGTAATATTTTAGTGTCAATTTTGATTCCTACACTTGTCATTCTTGAACTTGAATAACCAATGTTAAGTCACATTCCGTTGTTGGGAAATAAATATGGACTTGAGTTTCAACTTCTTGATTTGGACCCACTTCCCGAACCAATCTCGACTCCTAAACCTTTACTTGACTTAAGTCACTTTTCTGAGTCTGTATTAGTTCCCGTACTTCCTAAGTCTAAGTCAATCATTCCATCTTTTCACACTCCATTTTGTGACAAGAGTGTTAATGAAATTGACTCCGAAATTATTTGTGAAATTTAGAAATTAGATAGGGTAAAATTCTTAAGAAAATCATTCATATATACATCATTTTAGTGGGTTATATTAAAGAGGTTTCTGGTGGGTTCCTCCGAACTCCATGCAAATTAGATTGGGCCGCATTTCGTTGACCAATCAGACCACCACCGGAACCACCACCTTAAGGTAATATTTTCCTTCCCTTTCTTCTTTTTCATGCATCTATGTATTAATTCATACATTGAGGATAATGCATGAGACAGGTGTGGGGGAGGGTTCTAACATAACTTAGGTTTTCCTTTTTTCTTTTTTTAAAAATAAAAAAATAAAATAAAATTTTTTATTAACATTTTCTTTACTTTTAAAAACTTTTTGAAAATAGAAACAATATTTTGACATATTTTTTGTAATAAATTAAGTCAGTTTTAAGGAATAGGAGAATCATAATTAGGATTTCTTATACTTGATCAAAATAAGATTATTTGTTTGATCTCTAAGGTTAGGAAGAAAATTTGAAAAAGTAATTTAGTCTTGATTTTTACCTTGTTGAATATGCATGCTTTATACACTTACACACTTAGGGTTCAAAATCAAAGATACTTATGCCTTATTAAAAAAAGAAAAAAAAAAGAAAAAATATATATATCAAAAATTCTCTAATTAAGCTGGGTATTTGTGCCTTATAAAGCATAAGTATTCACGCCTAAAAGCGGTTCATATAATAAAATCCTTAGTTTTGTGGTCTTGTTTGCTCGAGTTCTTAAGTTCTTGGGGTGTTTTCTCACCCGGTGCCCTAAGACCGTTCGGTTTGGGAGTCACCGACTAAAGGCTTGTTACATGAGCAAATTAGAAAGCCTAATAAAACTAAGGAATAATACCACCAAAAATAAATAAATAAATAAGGTATAAGAGTTAGAGTTAAAGAACCCTTAATCAAAATTTCACGGTCACAAAGGTGCATATGACTTAAGGTAAAGTAATATACTAGATGAGAAGTACAATTTGACTCCTTACTTTGATTGATAACAAATTTTTGAATAGAGACTAAGTTTAGGAATGAAAAATTCAATTTTCCTATAACTTATAGATTACTTAAATCTTACAATAATATTTCAAATATTTTTTTTCAAAATGTGTTTTCAAAATACTAATATTTTTCTCTTTCTTATGGATTTTGTGGGTGTAATCCACTCAAAACCCTCACGAGACAAAGTTCGTCCTCTAGGGGGAACCTTGAGATTTAACGGCTTATTACACATGCTCAGTGCAATCGCGTGACCTGCGAAAGTGGTCTAATAATCTTTGAATTAGTTTTGTTATTTTGCTCGAGGACGAGCAAAAGATAGGTGTGGGGGTGTGATTGCACACATTTATTGCATTATTCTTTATTACATTTCCGCATTTATCATATAATAAATCTGCTAAATTTTTTGTCTTAAATGTCTATTTTGCAGAAGATAATCATGGGGAGAAAGAGGATAAAATCAAATCAATATCAGTTAAATTCATATTTAACTAGATCTATTTGGTTAAAGGAGGATGATCCCAAATCTAATTGGTTAAATTCAGTTTTTGGTGAATCAAGTGGTTAAATCTAAAGATCAACCGAGGATAACGTCAAATACAGAGTCTAAATTCAAAGGGATAAATGGATAGAGAGAAGGTCAACGGTCCAAGATAAGTAATCAGCCAAAGAGGTAAGTAAATTTTTATTTCTTTCCTTTCATTTCTTAGTTTAAAATACATCTTCAAATTAACACTTCTATTTTCTTTATTTCTTTCTCTTTTGACTTAGCTCTTTTAACTTAAAGTAAAAACACCATCAATATTTTCTTCTTCTTGATTTCACTTTCTAACTTAACTCTTCTCTTCTCTTTTATTAAAAACTAAGAAGAAATATTTTAACTAGTATTTTCTAAACTTAAAAAGAATTGATAAACACTTTCATCGCAGTCCTTCCTTGTGGATCACGACCCGCATAGCCATTTGTTATAGCGGTAGCATTGAGCAACCTAGCACTCCTAATCTTCATTTCTAAACTTTACATTTTCTGCACAGGTTTGCCTCGATCAAAATTTTGGCGACGTTGCCGAAAAGATACGGTTTCTTTTTTTAAGTTTACTTAACAGTTTAACCTTCTTCTCTATTTTTGTGTGCAGGGGATTATTCCAGGAAACATGTAGCTGCAGTGGACATATAGCATATATGATCCTTTGCTCTCGAAAGCATAGCTCTCGAAAGCATAGCTCAGGGGACCTCTTAGTCGCCGCAGAAACACTGCAAAAGTCGTGTTTGCGTGGCATAAGAGGGAGGACTACTAACCTGCTTTCTTGCAGGTTGCTTGTAATTCAAGGATTGATCTTCTCCAGGTATTAGTTTTTTTGTTTAGCATACTGTGCATACTTTTCTAACCTCAACAGTAACCTATTCGTTGTTAATCTAAAGAATGGTTGGACTCTTGCATCTTAGGGCACGTTTCAAATTTGTTTCATATTTCGTTACGGTTGAAGAGTGCTGGAACAAAGGTACGTGTGCATAGCATGTAGCATTAGGAAATATATTTTAAGTGATACACATTGCTTAAGTATTGTTTCTGCTATATATTTGTACACTCGCACAAAACAATTAAGGACATATCCTTAAATAAGATAAGGTGGGGGAAATCATTACCCTTTCTTAGCCCGAAAATCATCTCCTCACTCACTAACCCAATCTTAACTAAAATTGAGTAGACGTTGGCCCTAGGGACATCTCAAGCTCAATAAGAGATTGACCTAAAGAGGAAGTAGTTAGAGTTTGACTCAGGCTAAATCACTTACAGGAATGTTATCTTGATCTCCTGATAGTACTCATGTACACCTGATATTCCTGTCATGCTTTTGCATATTCCTGTAATCTGATAATTATCTAATAAATCGTAAAAAGAATAACTTACTGGGTCAGGAAAAACTTGCGGATACTAATATATGTTTGTGTTTACAGTGGTTTTAGGAGTGTTGTGTAACTTAATCTTCCGGTTCGACCTGAGGGCCTCCAGGTGACCGAGGGGAGTGCTGGCTCCCTACATCATGGTACTATCTTGAAAGGGCATACAATAAGACACTCATGTAGGCCTTGCGGCCGGTTCCATACACCAACAACAAAACGTCATGGACCGTGGTCCCGGGCATGTACGGGACCCACTGTAAACATTGTTCATTGATATCCCTGTTGGTTTCTAATAACAGCCTCGACTTACTCAGATGTGGATGTTTGTGTGCTGGGACGCTATTAGGACGAATAATAAGAATAAATATTAAGAACAATAATAAATGATTTATTCATGCTTAATCGATTTTATCAGTTTTGTGCCTTCGTCACATGCTTATTATGTTTATACTCACGACACAGCTTTTGATGCATGCTTTCTGATTCGGATTTATCGATATACATGTACTTATTTCTACACATCACTTGGCATTCACCTAGCCACTCGTTTCGGGGTTTCTGACGCCCCTGAACTTGCATGTTCAGATTCTGAAGCTTGGATTGAAGTGGAGCCCTCTGCTAAAGATTAAGCTTACCTTTCGGAGCGGGCTGACTAGTCCCAACTCCTTCTGTTTCTGACTCTTCTGACTAGCTCGCGGGGTTCCCTCTTAGCTTGTGAGCACCTTTTGCACCGTACATGTTATAAATCTTACTTTTATATCTAGCAAGTGATGTATAGTACCTATAATATTATATCACGCTCTGTGATAAGCTTGTAAGTTGTGCTCCTTATGTTGGAATGTATATGCACTATGTACTTTCGTACTCTGATTCTGGTCTGTACTGATGCTTAACGTATATATGTGAGGATATTCTGTCATGCCTATATACGTCGCAGTAGCGTCTCTGTATCCATCAGGGCGGGGCGTTACAATGCCAAGCAGAGCTTCTCCCTGAGAACATTGCCCAATTGTTCCTAAGGACACTCCTTCTAAAGAATCAACGGCCCCAAGGTCGCTCTTCCTTCCGAGGAATTTATTGCCCCGAGAACGCTCCTTCCGAGAGCATCGCCACTCTAAGGTCAATCCTTTCTATCACGAGCAAGACGACCACAACAACCGACCTCATTCATATCCGCCTACATTCATGGAGTCTATTACGTCACTAGGTTATCTCAAGATTTAAATGTTGCAACAACTCTTACTTCAGCGCAGACTGTTATAAAAGGTAGCACAATTTTCTCCCACAATCAAGACATAATTCAGGCCATTATGAAAGAATTATAACATGCAGATCATGCGGTTATTGAAATCCACATGATTGGCACTGTCAATGAAGACCCCCTGAGTATATATACACTAGGAGATCGACGAAGAGAAGGTGGGACGACACACAAAACGTTGATATCATCCTCCTCAAATCACGGTCTCACTGTAATCTGAGACTACCACAGAGTTATAACTCTGTAAAATTCACTGTAACCTCTTGAAATAGTGAATTCTTTCTCCCTTATCGTGGTTTTTTTCAAATTGGGTTTCCACATAAAATTTCATGTGTTTGCATTGCTTTATTATTTCCACTTACAAATCCTACTACAATTTGAGTATAGAAAATTTCTCATGAGAATTTACCCCTACAATAAGCTCATTAATGAAACCAGATGGGATTTCTCAACTGTTGTTCAAATTGTTTTGTGCAACTTTATCTATTTGAAACTTTTCATGTGTGTACATGTATCTTCTTTGAAATCTATAACTGAAATGTTCATGGGTAAGTCTAGGGCCTGTTTGTTTCGCCGCAAAACGCCACAAGTCGTAAGTCGTAAAATGAAAATGGAAAAGTGAACTGTAGTAGGAAAAATATATTGTGTTTTACGGTGTTTGGTTCATGGGCCTGTTTGGTTAAGGGTGGAAGTGAGGAAGTGAGGAATTAAGGAAGTGATAATAATCCTTTTTGGAACTTAGGAATTGGTTAGTGAGTTTTCTGGTGTTTGGATGTTGTTAGGAAGTGTAGTTTGGAAAACATTTTGTCTTTTTCGGTGTTGGATGGTAATATGAAAGTGGAAGTAGAAAAGTTGACCACAAAGTTGACCGTAAAATAATATTAAATTAAAAATTAATTAAGAAAAATAAAAAATGGACTGTAATTAGAATGCAAGTGAGATTTACATGATCAAAAATTAACTGTTTTGTACTACAACTTATTACAAATGAGATTTACATTACCACAAAATTAACTGTAGCACTCTGGAAGTGAAGAAATGATTGTGTAAAAGAGAAAAGAGAAAAGGGAAAAGGAAAAGGGGTTTTCTTACTTTCCTTTTCCGGTGATTGGATAGATAGGAAAGTGAGCAATTATACTTTCCTATTTCCTTACTTCCGCCCACTTCCTTGCAACTAAACAGTCCCAAGTGAAAGTGTAAATAGGAAAGTATATTGTGTTTTACGGTGTTTGGTTGATAAACAGGCCCAAAGTGAAAATATAAATGAGAAAGTATATTGTGTTTTATGGTGTTTAGTTGGTAATGTAAAAGTGTAAGTGAAAAAGTTGACCACAAAATTAACTGTGGCAGTGATTTAATTATTATAAATACTATAAAATTAAAATTACTATTGTAAATTAAATTGTATTAATAAATTTGAGATAAATTATTAATAATCTTAATATTTTATTTATAACAATAATATTAATAAAATATCAGTATAATTAGTAAAATATTACTATAATATTAACTAAATAAATAATATAAATTTTAAGAAAATTTAAAGAACATTATAAAATTTTAAGAATACTAATAAAACATAAATATTAAAAAATAATAAAATAATAAATATAGTTATAATATTATAATATTATAAATTACTTAAAAATTATTATAATATTAAATTTTATTAATATTATTGTAATATTATAAAAATATAAAATTAAAAAATATAATAAAATTACAATTATAATAATAAATTTTATTATAATATTATAATGAATTATTATTACAATATTAACATAATAAAATATTGATATAATAATAAAGTATATAGTTATAATAATAAAGTAAATATTTATTTAAAAAATAAATAATTAAATATATAGTAATTTTATATTAAAGTATAATACTATTATATTAATAAAATATTAAATCTAAATAAAGTATTAAAAAATTGGTATAAGTATTAATAAAATAATAAAGTATTAAATAACAATATTAAATTAAATTAGTAAAATATTAAATATTAAAATTGTTGCACAAAGGCCTATCACTCTAGTTTTGATGATGATTAACTTATGTAGTTATACTACTAATGATCTTGTATTTATATAGTTTCAGTTTTTGGTCAAGATCTTAGTAGGTGCTTAGCTTCAACAAAGGAGTTTTGGAGCCAACACATGTAGATTTAAGAGCTCGCGCATCAAGATTGCATCTAGCACTTGGATGGAGTCAAGCTCTTTGGATCGTGTTTGGATCGAGTCCGCTTGGAGAAGGAGTTCTACAAGAAGACTTCGGTTTGTTTAGTTTAGTTCGTATTTAGATCTCGTGTAAGATAGACTAGTGTTGATATGCTCAAGTTCTCACATACACATACAAGTTCAATACATTTGGTTCTCAGGTTTTCTCGGTCGACCGGGTGGCCGACCGTTCTGCTGATCTGCTTGACACCCTTTTAGATTTCTTATCATAACGTTTTATTCTTATATTCAATTAACACGATTTAAATTGCATTTCAAAGATAACTTTCAGGGCTACATTTATTATTCAATAATTATTTTCTGATTCAAATGTGAAAGATATCAAATATTGGGTTGAACTTTGTTCTTGTTCTAAAAACAGCTTACAGTTTTGATTTGACACTTTCACTATTTTATTGACAACTTTCTAATCCGAAATGATATTGAGTTGATTTAAGTTGTGTAGCACTCGTTCCAGAGATACGTACCCAGATACGTATCCCAATTTTTTTGACCATATTATTTCAATTTTCTTCCAGTATTTGTTCTTGGGTTTTGATTGCTCATGTTATTTTGTATCGGATCTGGATTTTCAGACCTAGAGTCAGCCCTGACCTGGACCGGGAACCCGATACCAGCATGCTGCTCGATTTGACCTTTTTGGTAGCCTGAATTGACCGATTTCAGTTTCAAACACTATTTTTAAATATTTTAGATTTTTCATAATTTTCTGAAATTTTTCAGAATTATTCAGCAAAATCTTCAAAACTGGTGTCGATCGGCATCGCTGACCGACTCCCAGATTTTTAGTTTTCATGCCGATCGAATCCCGGATTTTTAATTTTCAAAAAGAATTGAATTTTCAGAAACGGCTTTCACATTACTTCTCAGAATTTCATTTTCTATCTAAATATATTTTTTGGAATTTTTTAAATTTATCAAAATTTGGCCGATTCTGATGTCGACCAGTATCGTCAGGATATTCTAAGATTTTAATTTGAAAACAAAATGAATTTCTCGAATCTCATTTCATCAAATATCTTAAAATAATATTTTCTATTTTTGACAATTTTCGGAGCGTTTCTGAAACAGTCAAATTTTATCTTATTTAAATAATAATATTATTTTTCGTTCTTTTCTTTTCTTGTTTTTTCCTTCTCCACTCCTCGACTTTATACTCCTAGGATATTCTATTAATTTTATGATTTAATATATATTTATTTATTAATTTTTGCTTATTTTTCCTTTTTCTTATCTTTCCTTTTCCTTTCTCTTCTTTTCTTTCCTTTTCGTTCTTTTCTCTTTCTTCTCCATGCCCTGCTCCCCACACCCTGCCGACCCATTCCCTACAGCCCTAGCAGCTACAAACAAAGAACCCCTCCCCCACATCCCCCATTCCTTCTCCAATTCCCTCCCTCTCCTTCTCATTCTTTTAATCTCTTTTATTTCTTCCCTTTTCCTTCCTTATCTTCTCCATTTCATTTCTCCAAACCAACACCCTCTCGCTCTCACTCTCCACCCACAACCACCGACGCCTCCACCATCACCACCGCCACGCCGCCACCGTCCCTAGGCCGGTGCCACCTCCCCCAAACCCCCTCTCCTCTCCTCCACCTCCCTTACCTTCAACCACAAACTCATCTTCTCTAATTTATCCATAAAACCCATCACTTCCCCTCCCTTCTTCTTCAAAATTCACCGACAATACTCTAATTCCTTCACTTTCACTACCACACTATCATCTCCTCCTCCTCCAACTCCCCACCACCACCAAAAACCACCACCAACCACCACCACCACCACCTTCTCCAATAACAACAACACCAACCACAACATCAACATACTCCAAACTCCTCCACCTCCACTCCTCCCCGGGCCAGGCGCGTCGGCCCCACCACCTCCGGCGGCGCCGCCACTCCCCCAGGGCCGTCGGCGGGTGGCCAGCCGCCGACCACCACCTTCCCCTCTCCCTCCTTCTTTCTTTCTTCTTTCTTTCTTTTCCTTCTTTTCATATATACCCCTTTTTATTCACTTCCCCTAATTACCTCTCCCTTCATTTCCTAATTACTCCACCATATCCTACAATACTCTCTCTCTCTCACCTACAACTCTCTCTCTCTCTCTCTCCTCTCTCTCTTCTCTCTCATTCTCTCTCTAATATTTATATATAAATATATATATATTATATATGGGCTAGCAGCATGCTCGCACGTGTTAGCGAACTTCCCGCATTTTTCTCGGTATTGCGTTCCGGTTTTAGACGAGTGCTTTGTATTATGCTTAGTAACTGCTACTCTAATGCTTATAGCATGATATATTGATATGTGATATCTTATTACTACCGTAACATGCCTAACAACTGCTACTGTAGTTTTTAGTACTTGATACCTCGCTATACGAGTTAATATATAATGTTGTACTCTGTATTCTCACTGGCACTTAACATGTTATACTTGACACCTGATCTCTGACACGTGATATCTGACACCGACACTTGATATGTTATACTTGACACCTGATCCATGACACGTGATATCTGACACCGACACTTGACATGTTGTACTTGACACTTGATATCTGACACCGGTATGTTATACTTGACACCTGATCCATGGCACTTGATATCTGACACCAGTACTTGACATGTTATCACTAGACACCTGATACCTCACACCAGATATATGACACTTGATACTTGACATATGCTAACACTCACTTGACATGCTTTCACATGGTACAAGCACATTTGACCTGATATTATGACACCTGACTGGATACTATTACCGTTGATACCTGTATTATATTGCATATTCATGACTATCACTTTTACGGGGACTTGACATGATTATTATATTGCTACCGAAACATTTGGTACTCCTGAACTCCTGTGCTCCTGAACTCCTGTATACTTGAACCCCTGAAATAGGAAGACTCCTGACATTATGTTCTTGATATTATACTTCTGTTGATCCCCGTAATAGGGTAATCATGGATATTGGACTTTTGCGAATACCCTGTGGACATTATCATTAGACAATCTATAATAATTGAACAACTTACACCGGGACGGGGGGAAATTGATAGATATCGATATAGCTTCTGTGTTTATGGTGGCCATACAAATGTTATACAACTAATTCCTGAGATTCGACCAGGAGGCCACCAGGCGCTTCCGTGGGGTGTACTGGCACCCTACTCCCCTGCCTGCCTGCCGAGTGTACCGTAATCCCCTGGGTTTATTCCTCTGGGGAGCGGTGATACTCTATTTCTGTTCAGGCATATACTAAGTCCTACGGGCATATAGTAAGACCTGGTACCTAGCGGTACGTTCCGGCTCAGTACTGGATACTCCTGGACCGTTGTCCCGGGTATGCATGGGACCCACTCTAAACATGGTTCGTCGATCTCCATCAGTTTTCAATAACCAACCTCGTTCAACTTGTATACGGAGGTATATGGTATGGGGCCATATACCGAAACATACAAATTGAACGAGTCTTATTAATAACTTGATAATTGACTTCATGAATTTTATTGTCATTTTCATTTTTACTATTTATTGTAGTTATTCCATGCTTGCTGATTTGAGTACTTAACGCTTGACCTGCTATACTTGCTTTTGTTTCATGCCACATAAATTCTAATGTCATTTCCATATTTCACTATTTATTGTGGTTATTCCATGTTTACTGATTTGAGTACATAATACTTGACCTGATGTACTTGCTTTTATTTATACTTGCTATTTGGGTTCTTCTTGCACCCGCTGGGTTACCCACTAACAACCCTGAATTTGCATGTCCAGATCTTACAGCTTGGACTGAGGTGGACCCATCAACTAAGGACCAGGCCTTCTTCGAGGAGCAAGCAGACCACCTGTAGCTTCATCCTGTCTTTCCCCTTCGCGAGATTCTCTTTGTCAGCTCATGAGTTCTCATCTTTTGTACCATGTACAATCTACTTTTGTACTTCCTGGTGATGTAATATTTATGTAATATTATGTCACAGACTGTGATGACTGAGTACTTGTACTTTTGTGTTGGAATGTATATTACCACGTATTTTTTGCACTCTGATTCCTATATTGTATTCATGCTTAGCGTACATACGTGAAGGTACCATCGCCCTACGTATGTACGTCTCAGTAGTGTCTCCGTATCCGTGGGATGGGGGCGCTACAGGTTGGTATCAGAGCCTAGGCTCTCACACCTTCAGTATAACCGGTTAGCAGATTAATGTTAGATTAATTTGCAACTGGGTCACATGAGTCATTGCTATGCATTCCAATCACAAGTACGAGATTATCTATTCTTTTCTTGAAATCCATCCCTTGGTTTCTGAAATCTCATGCAGCTCTTTATTTCCGTCACATTTTCAGCCAGCTCAAATATGGAAAGACGGGGAACACGTAATTGTCCTGGCACTTCCCGTGATGGCTCTAACGGGGAGAACGACATGATGAGAATACTTCAGGGATGATGAATAGCCAGTAGCAGCAAACAGAGCTCTTGCGACAAGGATTGTTGACTGCACCCCGGAGTAGAGGCCGGGTACTGTATCAGATTTCAGGAGGTTACAGCCGGCAGTCTTTTCGGGCACTGAGAAGCCACTAGATGCAGAGCAGTGGCTGATAGACATAACCGATCTTCTGAAGGCGCCAGAATTCCTAGTGAGACCAGGTGAAAGTGGTCAAGATATAGCTGAAAGATGTGGCAAGGACCTGGTGGCTAGCCGAAGAGGCGAGGTTGGAGAAGCCCATCTCTTGGGACCAGTTCTCGAAGGGTTTCTATAAGAGGTTTTTCCCTGCAACAGCTCAGAAGGAGATGGAGGAGCAGTTTATTAGGCTGCAGCAGTGGAATCGATCAGTGGATGACTATGCTGCTGAATTCCTGAGACTTAGTCGGTTTGCACCATATACGGTGGCCGATGAGGAGAAGAGAGCTAGCAGGTTACAGCAAGGGTTAAGGGGGATATTCAGATGTTACTTATACCCCATCAGCTGAAGACATACTCCCAAGTTCTTTCTATAACTCGTGATGTGGAGCAGGGATTGGAGAAGACGAAAAGAAGCGAGCTGCAGCACAAGCCTATGAAGCATCAAATCCAGCAGGTGAACGAAGGAAATCCAGTTAGATCTATTGGTGCCCCAGTAGCCAAGCGACCGTTTCAGCCTCCTCCCCAGCAGCTTGTGTGTGGATATTATCAGAAGCCCGAACACAATCAACGCAACTGCTGTATGGCTAATGGACTGTGTTTGGCATGCATATCTGGCGACCACTCAGTGGATGATTATCCATTCAAGAAGATATGGAATGTAGCTCTAGCACCACCAGCACTTCCAGCATGAGCGGCACCACCAGCACTTCCAGCACGAGCGGCACCCCCAGCACTTTCGGCACCACCGTTGAGGAAGAATCCAGGGCATGTAGGCAGAGGAGCTCCACTTCCTCCCCAGCGTCGGACTCTGGGTCCGGCTCAGAGGGGGCCCAGGACTGGAGTAGGCCACGGGAAAGACCAGGCCTACAACTTGACAGCCAAGAAAGCTAAGGCATCGGGAGAAGTAGTGGCAGGTACAATCTTGGTCCACTCAGTTCCCGTCTTATCACTCTTTGACTCCAGTGCATCACATTGCTTCATATCCAGTATATTTACTACTTTGCATTCTATACCCCTAGTATGTATGGCTGACCAAAGGGAAATTAGTACAGGGAATGGGCTAGTCATTACTAACAGAATTTGCAAAGCGTGCACTGTGGAGTTATGTGATAGAAAATTGGAAGCCGACATGTTCGTACTGGACACTGGAGGGTACGATGTGATCCTAGGCATGACTTGGCTTAGCAAGTATCATGCAGTGATCGACTGTCGGAACAAGAAGGTGGTCTTTAGAATTCCACACCAACCAGAGTTTCAATTCATCGGAGAGCGCAAGTCCCTCAGAAGGAGGATCAACTGGATTATGCCACTGCTGAAGATAAGAAGAAGACGGTGTCAGTGTAGAATGAATTCATGGATGTATTTAAGAAGATATCAGGACTTCCACCTGATAGAGTTGTGGAGTTCTCTATTGACATTATTCCAGGAGTGACTCCCATTTCTAAAGCACCGTACCAAATGGCACCAACAGAATTGAAAATATTGAAGGAACAACTGTAGGAGTATTCGAGTAAGGATCTAATTAGACCAAGTACTTCGCCTTGGGGAGCACCAGTGTTATTGGCAAACAAGAAGGATGGTGGCAAGAGATTGTGTATTGATTACAGAGAATTGAACAAGGTCACCATTAAGAACAAGTACCCTTTGCCGAGGATCGATGATCTCTTTGATCAACTTCATGGGGCTCAAGTATTCTCAAAGTTAGATCTGCAATCAGGGTACCATCAGTTGAAGGTGAAGAAAGAAGACATCCAGAAGACGACATCTTGGACTCGCTATGGTCATTACGAGTTCATGATTATGCCCTTTGGAGTAATTAATGCCCCAGCAATCTTTATGAACTTAATGAATAGAATCTTCTCACCCTATTTAGATAAGTTTGTGTTGGTGTTCATCGATGATATTTTAGTCTATTCCAAGAATGAAGAAGAGCATGCAGAGCATCTGAGGGTTGTGCTACAGACGCTCCGACTTGAGCAGCTTCATGCCAAACTTAGTAAGTGTGAGTTCTAGCTAGAGAGTATAGCATTCTTAAGCCATATTGTTTCTAAGAAAGGAATCTCAGTGGATCTCAGCAAGATTCAGGCAGTGAAGGATTGGCCAACTCCAAAATCAGCAACAGAGATCAGAAGCTTTATCAGATTAGCTGGGTATTATCGAGGGTTCATGCAGGACTTCTCTAAATTGCAGCTCCTTTGACCAAGCTTACCAGGAAGGGAGAGAAGTATGTATGGACTGAGGAGTATGCGTCTGCTTTTAAGGAGTTGAAGAACAAGTTGATTTCAGCTCCAATCTTGAAGACACCCTCAGGGACAGGAGGAATGATCATATACAGTGATGCATCAGGGAAGGTCTTGGATGTGTATTGATGCAGCATGGACATGTGGTAGCTTATGCATCCAGGCAATTAAAACCACATGAGAAGAACTATCCAACGCATGATCTAGAGCTAGCAGCTGTGATCTTCACATTGAAGATATGGAGGCATTACTTACTGGATGGCCGAGTGTTGATTTACACTGATCATAAGAGCTTGAAATACATTTTCACCCAGAAGGAATTGAACATGAGGCAGAGGCGATGGCTCGAGTTGATGGCAGATTATGATATAGATCTGCAGTATCATCCTGGCAAGGTTAACGTGGTACCGGAAACCCGGAGTAGGAGACCTGAGGCCAACATGGTAGTGCAGCTCACTCAGCAAGAGGAGTTATTCAAGGAGATGAAGCGGCTAGACTTGATGGTGATTCGGTGGGTCAGGGGGTCCGTGTAGTTGATGGCATTTCAGATCCAGCCAACATTGATGGAAGAAATCAGAGAAGCACAGAAAAAAGATCCAGATTGCTGAAGTTCAGGGAGCAAGTGGAAGCGACGCTGAGGTCAGATGTTCGCATACATGCTGATGGTGCACTCTATTTCAGGAATAGAATTTGTGTGCCTCAGGGGGAGATTAGACAGAAGATCTTAGCTGAGGCCCACAACTCAGCTTACTCTATGTACCCTGGAGGAACAAAAATGTATCAGGATCTGAAGCAACATTTCTGGTGGAATGCGATGAAGAGAGAGATCGCATAATATGTGGCGAAGTGTCTAGTGTGTCAGCAAGTGAAGGCTGAACACCAGAGACCAGCTGGATTACTTCAGCCCTTGCAATACAAGAATGGAAGTGGGAGCATGTTACAATAGATTTTA
>JAVJIF010024891.1:0-77068 GCA_038442645.1 Agave tequilana | reverse complement strand
TACTCGTGTATACGTGTATATATGTGTATGTATATAAGTGTAGTGTATATGGATGTGTTACTTATATATTTATGTGTGTGTGTACATGTATGTGTCTGTATGCACGTGTCGGTGTAGCGTGTATTTATGTTTATATATATATTCGGTTGTGTGTTACAGCGTTTCAGGCTCGTTCGTGCGATCCAAACTCAGTAACAGAGATTCGGAGTTGTGCCCGTTATGGACCCGATACACAGGAAATTGAAGACCGATCCATGTGAGATCCGTAGACCAGTACCAATATGTGCAGTGAAGACCAAGCGGCGATTTGGCTCTGAAACCGCGTCATTTCATATGATTGTTTGCCCTTCTGTATTTCTTTATTTACAATTGTCGGTAAGCGTTTACGTGTTACTCTTTATCATTTCATATGACTTTCTATTATATTTTTTCAGTTTGATTACTTGTATCACTTCATGAGACATCAATAATTATTCACTTTAATTACGTAGTCGATAGAGTTGTATCAGCATTATTTCATATGTTACTAGTTTGTCGTCGTTAGTTTAGGTCGAGTAGCGATATACCTTAGAAGATAATGACTCGTTTCAACCCACAGGTTAGTTGGCCTAGTTCATATTTGAGAACAAATGATATATTTCATGTAGAGTACTTTTCAGACTTGTTATTCTTTCATTTGATAATAACTTAGGTAATGATTCATTTTGGTATTGACAATAAACTTGTTATGTTGTTACTTTACTAAGAGATTGGATTTCTTAATGCTTAGATGAGTATATGAACTTAGTTAGAGTTGACTTGAGATCTATATTACTGCAGAGGATCTTGAATAGTGTTTAATGGGATTGACTTAGCTGGATTTATAGTTGTGAGTATTTGGGATTTAATTACTGATCATATCGTTCGAGTATGGATGAACTTGTTAATGTTAATTATTACATGTATAGAAATTCTAGACTCCTTGTTGTTTAAGGATATTCTCTCTTTAGACATGATTTCAGTATGTATTGACCTAGTTGGTCTCGAGGTTATACCATGTTCTTCATGTTTAGTTATTGATTACTTCAGTTAATAGAGATTGAGTTATTGTGATAGTGGTCTAGTCGATATGGGTAATCTTGTACTTTAGAGTTATCAAATAGCAGTTATCATTTTATCAGTTATTGATGAGATTATTTGTTGGTAATCATATGATATGTTCAGAGTTTATTTGAGTTGGTAGAGATTTGTACTGGTTACCGGTTGTTTTGGACACCATTATGTTAGTGGCTATATCTCTAGTATCCTATTTCAGATGTTAGATATTAGTTGTCAGCTACTCAATCGTTAGATATCAGTTCTCAGTTGTCAGATTATCAGCTATTATTGACATCACTAGTTGTTGAAGATATCAGTTACTATTAATAATAACTCATATTATTGCTTGTTATAAAAGATATCATAACCGGGAGCAGGGGTAATTGCCTGATGATGCATGTCGTGTATTATGGAAAGACTTATTATGTTACCGATTTGTGGGCTCCCACCATGGGGAACCAAGACATTACTGGCTACCTAGATATTTAGTTGTCAGTTGTCAGGGTTATGTCCAGATTATGACGCCATACTAGTTGTCTTTTCGTGTGGGGCTATGGTCTTCAGTTATTAGAGCCTTGTGCTTGTCCTGGTTTAGCGTCAGGGGTGTCAGACTGTGGTACCGGGTATGCATGGTATCCTTTCAAAATACATGCACTACATTGGCGGGCAGTTACAATAATGATACTTTGTTTGATATGTGAAAAAACGGCTGTGCTATGGGACACAACTAAGTATTACATAGGTTAGGTTAATAATAACCAACCAGACTAGTGACATATGCTAGATTACACATCTTGACATCAGTTGTTGTTTAAGTGGTAATAGTTGTCTTTTATCTACATACATGTTGTTATTAGTTATCCTTCAGTTACATGTTTATCAGGTTACTTAGTTATCTTCTGTTATAATATATCTTTTTGTTACTCTGTGCACATTGTTTATATGTACGAGCACTTTTCTTTACACACACACTCACCAGGTCGCTTTCTGACGACCCTGGATTTGTACGTCCAGATATTGAACATTGTTTTTTATTGTTCAGGTGTTCGATGAGACCGTATGCTTCGCGAGGAGATGGAGTTTCTCCCTATTCGATTCTGGTATCCTCATCTCTCTTGTCTTCCTATTATTTCCTTATTCTCGATATATCAGATTCATTCGTTATTTCAGTTCTTGATTTATATGATATCTTACGTGGATGATTATATATGATATTGCAGTAATCATGATTTAATATAGTTTCATTTATAACTTGTTTCGGGTTGCTTAAGGCTTAGTTCGTGTACGAGAGGTATTTCTTTACGTATATGCGTCGCCGACTCGCGTCGCATCTCCGCTTCAGCATATTGTGGAAGCGGGGCATGACAGGAATGGTGTGGGGTTATTCCTCGGGATCTCTGCTAGAGAGTCGCCTTGTCTGTCGTCGCTGCGAGTTCATCTACGGAGTCAGGAGACTTGGTGTGATATCATCATTATCTTTCAAGCTTCAGTCTATAGTTAGAGAGTGATATTTGGCTTTGGCATTTTCTTGCGATTCATAAACATCATCACCTTCTAGTAGTAGTGGATTGTTTGTTTAGGAGTTATCCAGAGCTTGGCTGTGGTCTGAACCGGGATTCGATTATCTATATTTTTTTCATAAAGTAAGCACAAATATATAGTAGACCTCGTGTTCACTCGTCAGATATATGTATTTGAATGGATGTAATTGGAAAATTTAATAAAAGTAGTAAGGTTGGAATGAAAATATTTGCTTAGATCTTGCCTTTTGTGTATTGTATTTGTTTTGTTTGGAATGAATGTTTGCTTGAGAAGATTTATTTGATTCTGAGATGTCATAGATTGATTTGACGTGTAATTTTTAAGTGGTTGTTTATCCCACAATGGTATATGTATGTCTCATATCCTAATGGGGGAAATTTTAGCTGTGGATTGAGCCTCCAAGAGAGGAAATACCTACAATAGAGTTTGGATTCGTGTTGCTTTTAAGCGAGGGCACACCCTTTCAAAGAGCTATGAAATCGGACCGCTTAGAGGGAAAAATCCTGGCAACAATGTCCGGTCTCCAAGCAGGGAAAATCTCACAGCAAAGGATCTCAATTCCCATAGGAATGCCAAAAAAAGCCCATATGCAAATATGCATTAACACTTCCACGCGGGGTATATCCCATCTAGGAGTGTACAAACAAGATTCTCTAAGTGGGGCACAACCCATCAGTGGAGGATCAGAACTCTGCCCCCGAGTGGGGGAAATCCCACTCTCAGAGCAGATAGGCTATAAGAAGTAATTAGGATGGCCCATACAATTATGCAATGAGACAAGTGAAGTAAGCATTAGATGCAAGTGTGGACAAAAACTAGTTCCATAAGCTTAGCTTATGAATTCATGTGATTAGTCATCAAGGGATAATCTAAACAAGGAAACCCTATGTCTCACATCAAATTGTCCGAGCTGATACAACCTGAGTTACCACAGGCAAATCAAGCATACTAAAACTTTTAAATCATATTTGAGGTCCTCACTGTCGGGGGATTCTTCTCGTAACGTCCTCGGGAAGATTATTTGATTATGACCACACGAAATCGATACGTCGAGGGGATAATCCAAACAAAAAACTCTCATACATATACCGATCCGTGTATAGTCTGAAAATCACCTAGAGGGGGTGAATAGGTAATAAAGCTAATCAAATACGGAATGCAACATTTTAAGCAAATAACTCAAATGGTCAACTCAAAACAAAAAGTAAAGCCAGATTCCTAATTAAGAACTTTAGAACTTCTTCTCTTAATTCCACTAAATAAGAGTCGAGGGGCACAATTGTCTTCTTGCTTTATGAGAAAAAATCGATAATCCAACAAGCAATAGATATAGAGATATAAAGCAATAAACACGATATGATTTCAATAATTTTAATAGTAAGTATAACTACAAATAGAACAATTGACTACATATCAATTTGCATATTTATTATCACATTTTTATATTTATCTTTTATTAAACTTTATGATTTAACCCTCTTTCTGGTTATGAGTGTGCATATACTTATTTAGATTAGAGAAGGAAAATAAAATCCCAAAAGCCCAAAGAGCACAATTAAATTCAGATTTTCAAACCATCCTAATTAAATTCTAAATTCTAAATCAATTTAGACTCGGATTCAGACTGGACACCTTTTTAATATTTTAATAATAATTGTCACTACAGAAATTCAAATCTGATAATTCATGATGATACAGAAAAATAACTTAAAAAGATATAATTCTTATGTTGATAATTGTTTCTAATTCAGCCATCTGATGAGTCATATTCAGTGATCAACATGCCAGATAGCTGCAGACCAATTCAGAATTGAATTCTCATATGAAATTAGAGTTGAATTAAAAGTCCTAGTGTGTATCTTATTGTAATTGGTCCTGAGATCTATTTAGAGAGCTGAAATATCTCATAATTGATTATCTTCAGTCAGGGATCAATAATTAAAATTTTTCTTTAGTTGTTTTTTCTGCAAATTTCAGTTTTAGTTTTCTAGGTTTTAGATCAAGTGTTATTTTCTATGAAGAAAAGAGATTTTGTAACTTCATGTGACATATCAAATATAATTATTCAGTTCTTCTTTTCAATCTATTTTGTTATTTTCTTGCTTTCTTTTTAATTATGTAATCTTTTATTTCATGTACTTTGCTTTGCTTTATTTTAATTATGAATAATTAAATTTCTTTTATTGCTTACTAATCTCTAGACACCCTACTTCTAATTTTTTACTTGATTACTTGATTGAATCTAAGCTTTTTGATTATGCAAGTGTTCTTTAAGGCATATGAGGATGGATATTAATTTATTATTTGCTAAACACTAGTCAACTATTTTCTTATTCTACACTTGGATTTTCGTGATAGTTTAATATTAAATTTTGATTAAGTGTTAGTCAAATATTTTTATTTCTATGCTTAGATGGCCTTGATAGTTTAATGTTAAATTTTGATTATTTTTCTTATTCTATGCTTGAATTGCCTTAATAGTCTAATGTTAACTCTTGGAATAGGTGTTTTTACTATATTATATGTATTGCTGATGCCCTCTGCAATTCCAAGGTAGTCTCTCTTGATTCAAAGTGAAGTAATATTTTCTCAAATGTTAGAAATTAATGGTGTGTTAGATGATCAGTAATCTTTAATCTTTTCTTATCTTTAATTCTTTTAGAACCCTAATTTCAAAACCCTAGTTTTCTAAAAACACCTTCTTTTCACACAAATTCTATC
Organism: Agave tequilana; assembly: GCA_038442645.1. NCBI lineage: Eukaryota > Viridiplantae > Streptophyta > Magnoliopsida > Asparagales > Asparagaceae > Agave > Agave tequilana. The sequence goes on along the minus strand of JAVJIF010024891.1, from coordinate 71,728 downwards.
TTTCCCTGTTTACTTGTTTCTAACTTAACATAGATTCTTACTTTTTCTTTTCAAAACAAAGAAGAAGCACTTAACCAATTTAGTATTTAAAAAGATACTGAAAAGCTTGCATCGCGTCCCTTCTTGTGGATAGACCCATATAGTCATTGCTACTGCGGTTAAATTTTAAAAGCCAGAGACACATATCCACCTAAAGATAACACCTTTCTAAATTCTCTCTAACTTTTTCACAATCAAATTTTGACGCCGTTGCTGGTGAGGGAACGATATTGTTTTTATTTACTAAGTGATTAATTTTTCTTTTCTGTTTTGGGTGCAAGGATAGATTATAGGAGCTTAGCAATAGCACAACATAAATAAAATTCCTATAACTCTGCCCAGAAGGCAGAGCACCAGAAAACCTTAATCAGCCACGCAAAAGGCCCGTTTTCGTGGCTTTTTGGGTGATCTGATCCATCTGCTTCTTTTCAGGTGATTAAATTTTAATTGTATAGTTTCTGCAGTTATTACTTTTCCTGTTAACCTATTTTGCATATTGTTTTTAAATTCAATAGTAACTTATGCTTGTAATTCATAAAACACATTTTGACGTTGCATCCTAGGACATTCGTTTAATTCTGTTTCTTTTTAGTTACTGTTGAGGATTTCTAGAGACAAGGTATGTCTGCATTACATCTAGATTAGGAGAAACTCTTGTGTTATTCATACTATTTGAGTGTTTACTCTTTGATATACTTGCAATGTCGCACAAAAATAAATTAAGGGCATAAACTCATTAAACAAATAAGGTGAGAAAGTCATTACCCTTTCTTAGCCCACAAACCATCTCCTCACTCACTAACCTAAGCCTAATTAAAATCTAATAGACGTTGGTCTTAGGAACATCTCAGACTCAATAAGAGATTGACTTAAGGAGGAAGTAGTTAGAGTTTGACTCTTGTCAAATCAATGTCTAAGGTTATGGATTAAGAGGCGAAACTTCAAAGAACGTTGGTTTGACATAATTAGGCCCATTACTCTAGAAGGAATACCTCCCACTAATCTTGCCAACTATCTAGCAAATTAACTTGTGGTCAGATTGCTGCAATGTACCTCCTGTGGACAGTTAACTAGTTTGGAATCGTCTAGGTCTAGATCTACCCTAACATAGGCTATTTCTTTTTAATATTTTGTTTTCTTGTTTTGATTTTTCTTTCTGTGAGATATGGATTATTATTATAATTTTTCCCATGCAAATGTAAATTCGTACTTCACCCCGACCTCTTTAGACTCGGACAACCCGACATGGCATAAATTTAACCAACCATGTATGTCAGATTGGTTTTACCCGAGTCAACAATATCCCCAATCCCAATATTTTGAACAAAATTGGATTACTCATTTCTACTCTTCACCTATTCAATGGGGATACAACTCCCCTAAGTCATGTGGTCAACTGCCTTACCAGCATTCAGCTTCGTACACTCCTTACTAAGATCACTCTATCAAGAAAATTAAACTTCAATAAGATTCTAAAGTGGTCGAGCAACGAATTCAAAATCTGAAAGACTCATGATCCCATCTGATCATACATATTTATTACATTATTCTTTATTACATTCCTACATTTATCGTGTAATAAATCTACTAATTCATTTTCTTAAATGTTTATTTTGTAGAACGTAATCATGGAGAGAAAGAGGATTAAACCAAATAAATACCAGTTAAATTATGATTTAACTGGATCTTTTGGTTAGCTGAGGATGATCCTAGATCCAGTCAGTTAAAATCAGATTTTGGTGAATCATTTTGGTTAACTTAAAGATCTATTAGGATATCACCACAAATCAATGATTGGGCAAATATTCAGCTGAAGATCCAAGCAGATCAAAGAGATAACACCAAATGAAAACCAGTTAAACTTGAAATTTTTTTGAATCAATTCGGTTAGCTAAAGATCAATGAAGATATTATCAAATCCATAGAATAAATCAAGAAATCAGATAGATAAATTGACATAACTATCACGCCTCGCTTCCAAAAATATGCTGGAGTGGAGACGCGACACGAGTCGGCGACGCATATACGCAAGGAAAATCCCTCACGTATATGCGCTAAGCCTTAAATAACCCGAAACAAGCTATAAATTTTAACTGTAATAAATCATGATTATTGCAATATCACATATAAGCATCCACGCATGATATTATATAAATAAAGACTGGACTAACAACTGAATCTGATATAATGAGAATTAGGAAATAATATAAAGGCTGGAAAGATAAGAATACTGGAATCGAATAGGGAGAAGCTCTAGCTCTTCGCGAAGCGTACAATCTCAACGAACACCTGAACAATAGAAACAAGTGTCCAATATCTGAACGTACAAATCTAGGGTCGTCAGAAAGCGACCTGGTGAGTGGGTGTGTAAAGGAGAAAGCTCGTGCATATAAACAATGTGCACAGAATAATAACAAGATAAACTGCAGTCAGAAAATAAATATATAACAAGATAAACAAACAACTGAAGGATAACTGCATAACAACATGAATGAAGATAAAAGTCAACTATCATAAATGTAAATTAATAGCTGATTTCAAGATGTGTAACATAGCATATGTCACACGTCTGGTGGCTGTTATTAACCTAACAATGTAGTACTTAGCTATCCCATACCACAGCCGTTTTCCCACGTATCAAACAAAGTTATCATTGTTGTAACTGCCTGCCAATGTAGTGCATGTGTTTTGGAAGGGTACCGTGCATGCCCGGTACCACGGTCTAACACTCCTGGCGCTGAACCAGGACAAGCCGTAAGGCTCTAATAACTGAAGACCATAATTCCACACGAAAAGACAACTAGTGGGCGCCGTAATCCGGCATCGCCCTGACAACTGACAACTGAATAGGTAGCCAGTACTACCTTGGTTCCCCATGGTTGGAACCCACAACTCGGTACCATAATAAGTCCTTCCAAAATATACGACATGCATCATCAGGCAATTACCCCTGTTCCCCAGGTTATGGCATCTTTTATAATAAGCAATCAATATGATTTAATATGTAATAGTAACTAATATCTTCAACAACTAGTGATGTCAATAATAGCTGATAAACTGACATATGACAACTGACAACTGATATCTGACAACTGAGTAGCTGACAACTAATATCTGACATCTGAAATAGGATACTGGAGATATAGTCACAAACACAATATTGTCACAAACAACTGGTAACCGGTACATATATCTACCAACTTATATAAACTCTGAACATGTCATATGATCACGGATATAGAATAGATCACTATCACAATAGCTCAATCCCTATCAACTGAAGTAATCAATAACTAAACATGAAGCACATGGTATATCCTCGAGATCAACAAGTCACACATATCGCGATCATATCTAAATAGGAAACATCTTCAAAGAACTACAATCTAGAATATCTACTTCTGATACTCAATATCAACAAAATATCATTTAAATAAATCTCGAATACTCACAACTACAAATCCAGCTATGTTAAACCTATCTTAATGAGTTCAAGATCCGATATAAAGAATGTAAATTTTAGATTAACTCCAACTCAAGATCAATATAAATCACAATCCAACTTTCCTAATAACTAAGACCGAATCCAGTATAATAAAGAACTTGTAAGAGCTAACAAGAATAATATAGTCCTGGTGACAAAACATCGAGTCTAGAAATATCTAACATCAACTACATCTGATTTATTATCTCTGGTATCTCAAAATCGTATCATATCAATAGAGATGTCATATTCACAATATTCAAAAGTGTTCCGGTCAGAAATAATCGCCAAATACATGAATTTCAAAATTGATAACTAATACACATAAATCTACTAATAATCTCAAACACAAACTATATCAACCTCAAGATCGAGCCGAGTCAAGCCATGGTCTAAAGTGTATCAAAACTAGGCCTAAGTCAAAAGCGTCAAACTACCAACACATGAAATGATGCTGATACAAGCTCCTATCAACTAGATAAATAAAGTAAACAATTAAAGATGTCTCATGAAGTGGTATAAGTAATCAAACTGGTAAAATATAATAGAAAGTCATATGAATTGATAAGTGTAACATATAAATGCATACCGACAACTGTAAATAAGAAAATGCACAAGAACGAACACTCACATGAAATGACGCGGTTTCGAAACTGAATCGCCGTTTAGTTTTCACTGCACGAATCGATACTGATCTACGAATCATCCCATGGATTGGTCTTCAAATCACAATTGTATCGGGTCTACAATGAGCACGAATTCGAATCGGGTCCGGGTCTCCTGCAACGGTCGGGATCTCACCAAACCCTTCCGAAACGCTACAACACGCAACCAAACACATGAACTAACATAAACATACTCTCGTACATGTATACACTCCACAATATACACGCATGAACATACGTATACACCCACATATATACGTATACAAGTATACACATATACCAACATACATGCATACATATCTAAATTAAGAAATACCTACTATTAACTATAAATGCCTATACATTAATTATTCACACCCATGCATTCATATACGTCATGCATACACATGCATGCATATCACCACTCACGCACACAACAACACACATTTAATAACTTTCACATTATTACACAAATGCCCCTACACAAATGAATATAACACTAACCTCGGGGCGACTTGCGGCGCACCGATGGAGGCTCTGGCGGAGGCGTCAGGGGCCATGGAGGGTGTCTCATTGGATAGAGCATCTCGCCATGAAGGGCGTGGGTGCATTCGCGCTCGCCTACGGTGATCCACGGTGACCCACTGGGTGATGAAAAATAGCTCGGAGTAAGATATTTTCTGCACACAAATATGTACACCACATGCACATTCAAATACCCATGCAATAAATTCATTAACACACTTTATATAAAACACCAACAGAATCATCATTAATATCATCATAATTAAAACATCAAATATATACCTCAATTAATTATATATATGAAGAGAGAGGAAGAGTGGGAAGGCATACGGTTGAGCCTGTGCTGTTGTGGTGTGCCAGGCCTATTGGGGCACTAGTGGTTGGTGCACGGTGATGCAATGGAGAGCGCGCATTGCTCCGGGAGATCGTGGTGGTCTGACGACGGAGTAAGGGGGCTCAGGTGGCTCCGAGCTTGACGCGACCAAGAATATGAGGATAGCAAGGGGAAGTTCGGTGCACACGGGTTGTGCGGAGCTTGGTTGCATGGGAGTGCTGAATGGTGGGGTGATCACGAGGGAGATGTAGGAGGCTTCAGCAAAGGCTTGATGGGGGGAGGCGCACTTGGGGATTGTTTTGGCTGCATGGACGTTGTGGTATTGCCGTGGAGTTGCAGCATGTAGCCTGGTGGAGGGAAGGCAGCATGGGAAGTTGTGTGCTTGGGTCTCCGGCCTGGTGTGTTGCGCTCATGAAGGAGGGAGAGCACTCAGGGAGGTTGTGCGGGTCTCGGCCAAAGGAGAGGATCCAGGCTCAGGGTGTTGTTGGTGTTTGCAGGAGAGGACAACCACATGGGCTATGACCTGGGGCTCGGTTGGAGGAGAGACCAGGTTGCAATCCAAAGGAAGATGGGTGGGGATGCTGCGCCAGGCCTGGGTTGTGGGAGTTGCAGCAAAAGGGGGGCTGTTCAGGCATGGGTTCAGCATGGTAGTGGGGGTGGTTGGAGAGGGGCACGACCACGACAGAGCTCTGAGTTCCGGCGGCAAGGAGCATCCCGAAAGGTGGTGTTGTCGGCCAAGGATCTCGGGCTGCAAGGTGCTCATGTGGCACGTGGGGGTGGGTGGAAGGGTGTTACGGATCCGACGGCATGGCCGTGAGTTGGAAGGTGGAGGAGAGATAGCCGAGGTAGACTGTGCACGACCAATGGAAGGAGATGCCACCAATGGTTGATCGTTGCTCCGCCTGATGGAGTTTTGTGGTGCGCGGCTCACGGTGGTAGCCAAAGAGGAGGGCGGCTGTAGGTAGAAGAAGGAGATGGGATACTAATTAGGGTTAGGTTAGGATTTGATGATTGATTATATAAAAGGGGTAATGGGTTTGTGGGTCTAATGGGTATTGGGTAATGGAAAAACCTATTGGATACGGGTATGGTTTTAGAGAATAGGAATAAGAAGGAGAAGGAATATTACTACCACTAAAAACAAATAATAATAATTAATAGTAACAATAATAAATAATTAGTAATAATAATTAGTCTTAAGGAAACAACCATTACTAATAATAACTATTAATAATAATAGTAATTAACAATAACATTAATAATCATAATGGTTAGCAATCACAATAATAATTAATCAACATAAATAATAATACGAATATTAATTAACAATAACAATAATAATATTAATAATTAACAATTACTACTACCAATAATACTTATACTAATATTAAAATAAATAAATAAAATAATAGTAACACTAATAATAATAATCTTAATAATTAACCATACAATAATAATAATAATAAATAATAATATTAGTAACACAATTAATAAATAATAAACACTAACAATATTAATAATAATAATACTAATAGTAATAAGTGTAGGCTGTCTAAAAATCACTAAAAGACAAGCCATTAAAAAGCAGAATTCCAAGTTCTAGACGCAAGGCTAATATCAGCCAGTATCAAGGCGCGAGGGTCCAAACCCGCGCCTCAGCATCAAGGCGCGAGGGTCCAAACCCGCGCCTCAGCATCAAGGCGCGAGGGTCCAAAACCCGCGTCTCAGCACCAAGGCGCAAGGGTCGAAACCCGCGCCTCGGTTGTAACTGCTGCCTGGTTATGGGGCCAGTCATCGCCCACATAACGGGGAGTTAGCCCCCATTGTGGAGTGTTTTTAGGGGGCACGTTCACCTCTAGGACCTCTATAAATAGCCTTGTTTGCTACGAAGAAAGGGGTCGGTCAACTAAGAACAACAAGAGAGAGAGAAACAGAGAGAGCTCAACTATCCAAGCTAACTTGCTGCGTACAAGTTGCTCGTTGCCTATCATCTCTTTGAGAGTTTTGGTAGACAGGGCTGTGTTACTCTATCTACCATCCGAGAGAAGATCCCGGAAGGTCCCGACGATCACCCGGTCAACGGAGAACAAGATTCACTCTCCACCGCTACTTGAAGAACCAGCACTAAACAAGGGAGGATTCAAGACTCAACATCCTCCCTCCCTTGTAATTGGAATATTGTTCCGCTGTATTGTTCCGTTGTAATTTTTCAATTGATTCAAGAAAATCTTACACGAGCATACGCCTTACCTTTTCCGACGCGTACAAGAGATGGCGACTCCGCTGGGGACATCATTTGTTACTGATGAACAATCGTGGCACAAGGTGACGTCCTCTATAAGGAGAAGATGGTTGAATCGCTCATTGTCGAGTTCGACCAGGCAAAGTACGAAGAGTTTCTCTCTTCCGGCTCCAGGAGCCCCAGGACCCGCGTCTGCCGCAGGGTCTCTACAGGGACTGGCCCTGAAACCCAATCTGAGGCTCTCTCAGGCACTGCTTCTGCAAAGGGTATCACGGCCAACTGTGCCAAGCATGACTGATTGGTAGTCAAAAGTGCATTTTTATCATCATATTTACCATCACATTTTCATATTTATTCATTTAATCTGCACAATTATTAATATTTTGTGATTTATTGTGTGCAGGCCTCGAAATAATAAAAAGAAAGAAATAAAGCTTAAAGAGCCCAAAAGCCCAGATCCAAGCCCATATTTGAAGCCCAAGAGTCAAAGTGCAAATATCAATTGTCAAAGTGCAATTATGCAAGGGCTAAAGTTGCAATTATTAAAGTTGAGGGAAGGATAGAATTCTACCCAACCCTAAACTCTTGCAGGATGAGCATAAAAGCCAAAGATGAGAAGGAAATTCGTGGGAGGAAGATTTGAAGAAATCTGGATTAAGGGTAACTTGATTACCAAGTTACCTCGAAAATCCAGATTTAAAAGGCCAGGATTAAAATTCCAGAAGCAGAAGCCCACAGGGACGGACCAGGAGAGGCCACGCGCCAAAGCGCGTGGCCAGCAGCCACTAACTACTGCCGCGGAGGCGCGGCAAAAGCCGCGCATCCGCGGCAATACAGATGAGATGGAATACCAATTTTTGTGGGCAAGTTCGTCCGGGACTCTTCTCTCTTCTACACTATAAATATCTCTGCAAAGTGCAACGTACAGAGGTCCAGAGGCGAGCCAAGGGCCAAAATTAGGTTTCTTCTAGGGTTTCTTATTTTGTAGTTAGATTTTCTTTTCTTTTTATTTTAAAGAGAGAGAGAGGATTATATTGAGCGTGACACCGATGTACCTCCTTCTTCTCTGCCATTGTGCTGATCAATAAAGGTATAATTTTGTTTTGTTCTTTATTCTTATGTGTATTTTATTTTGTTTTTCTTTTCTTTTTCTCTGTGATCTTGTGGTTGTTGATGAACATGCAAGTGGATTCCATAAGCACGTATAACTAAGCTCTGTGAGAACCAGCGATAGTTCATGAAGACGTCTCCTCCAAGCTTCGCATCACTTCGTACTTGAGTATGCTTGACGATATAATGTGCACAGGGATTGAGATCGATCTTATGATCTATTCGTGGAACGCCTCCTAAGCAAGGTAGAACATGTAAGGTTTTCACGTTCTTTCTTCAACCAATCTCAAGTAAGTTTTCTTTTTTTTTTTTGTTTCTTTTCTTTTCTTTTTTATAGATTAAATCCACATCTTCCACAATTCTTTTCTTCCATCCATTGTAAATACCACCCATTGTAAATACCACCATTTAACTAATAAAATAAAAGCTTTAGAGTATAACTTGCTTAACGCTTCCATCGCAGTCCCTCCTTGAGGATCACGACCCGCATAGCCCTGCTACCGCGGATTAGAACTGATTCCTCGCACGATCTATTCTTAATTTAATATTCTAATTTTTGTGTGCAGAAAAATCAGTCAACAAATTGGCGCCGTTGCCGGGGAGGGACGGTAAGTTTATCTCTAAAAAAAAAATTTAATTTTTAACTAATTCTTTATTCTTTTCTGTTTGCAGGTTTGGAGAACAGGAAACAGAAACATAGCAGCAGCAGTGGACATATTGCTATTCTGTGCCTCTGCCCTCGAAGGCAGAGCACCAGAACCCACTGTTTTGCCGCGGATCCGCGGCCAGAGCCGCGGAAACGCGGCAACAGTGGTGAATTACTGATCCAATTTTTTTGCAGGGTGCTTCAAGTTAAAAATTCTGCTTACTGCTCTATTCTGTTTTGTTCTGTGATATACCTGTAAATTGCTAATAATTCAACAGTAAATCATTGGTTGTTAAAATAAAAATTGATTAGACGTTTGCATATTAGGCACGTGTCTTTTCAATTATTTTTATTTACTGTTGAAGAGTGCTGGAGACGCAAGGTACGTACGCATTGCATGTAGAATAGGACTCATCTCTTGGTTGATTATCTGCTTTGAGTGAATTCTATCTATTTATCTTGTACACTTGCACTAATTCATCTTAAGGGCATAACCCATTAACAAGATAAGGTGGGGATTTCATCACCCTTCCTTAGCCCAAAAATCATATCCCGAGCACTCACTAACCAAAGCCTAACTTAAAAATTAGTAGACGTTGGCCCTAGGGACATCTCGGACTCAATTAGGAGATTATCCTAAGGGGGAATAGTGCTGGAAGTTGACTCTTGCCAAATCAGTGTCTAGGAAGGGGATTGAGGGCCGAAAGCCCGAAGATTGGTGGTTATTTAATTAAGGAACGTCTTTGACGAAAACCTCCCACCACTCTTGCCCTGACCTGGCTGATTAACACGTGGTCAAAGTCTGCACCCTACCTCCTGTGGAAAGTCTAACCAGTTAGGAGTCGTCTAGGTCATAGGTCTACCCTAACTTAGGTTAGAATTTTTCTTTTTTGTTTGTTTATTTGTTTGTGTTGTTTGTGTTGGTGTGATATGGCATATAATAATAATTCCAATTTTAATCCATATTACACCCCTAACTATTATTCGGATATTACCAACCCGGCATACCCTAACTTTGACCAATCTAGTGTGCCGGAATGGTCTTATCCGAATGAATATAACCCACACCCCCCATCTTATGACTGTAATTTCCATAATAATTTCAACTCGTCACAGAGTTTATGGGGTTTCGAGTCCCCCGAGTCTAATTCTCTACCAAATTGTCCTCCATATCCATCTAGTCCACATTCTTCCCAAGATTCATACTTAGATCCACCAATTCAGAATAGACTACCATCTATTGGGGAAATGATAAGTATGCATAAGTCCAAGCAACAATCACCATCAATCTTAGATAGGATGATGCGTGAGTCCACCGACTCACAATTTCATCATGATGACACTTCATCTTTTCAAGACCAATCAGAACAAGATGATCCTATCTACTATAAAGAGATGCTAGCTGCCATGACTGAGGCTCAATTAGCCCGTGATCATGACATAGATTTGATGGTTCAAGCTTTACATGCTCACAGTTCGGCCGTTTCTGCTTTCATTGACCACTCACTTAGAGCCGACGAACCAAGTTGCTTTGGACAACAAGATTCTAATTCAGTACCATCATGTGAACTTGCCGAAACTCCAATTCTTGATAACTTGGCAAGTTTTTCCTTTCCTGAATTAGAACTTGAGCTTGAATATGATCATGATCTTTCACTTGATGATTCAATTTTATTTCCTGATCCAATAATGACTCCAGTGTCTCCACCTGATTTCACTTTTCCCGAGTCAACATTGGATCCTATTCCAATTCATTATGAAATTGAATCACCCATTTTAGATGATCATATTGAACTTGACCTAGATTCTCACAATCTCTTTACTTCTGAAATTGATTGTACAATTCTGACGGACGATGTTGACCTTAGTTTTGAAGAATTGTATGGCGATGAGCTAGAATTCCTTAATATTGGAAGTAAAGAGATATCATCCATATTAGGTCACATTTCATTGTGGGAAGAAGATTGTGGACTTGAGTTTCAATTTCTTGACTTGGACCCAATTCTTGAACCTAGCCCGACTCCTGAGCCCTTACTTGATTTGAGCATCTTCCCTGAGTCGGTATTCGTTCCCGCACCTATAATGTCCAAGTCAATAATTCCATCCTTTCATTCTCCATTTTGGGACAAGGAGGTTGAGACAATTAACTCTGAAACTTATTATGAAATTTGGAAATTCGATGGGGTGGAAATTTTTAAAAATAATTATATATATATTTTTGTGGGTTATGTAAGGAAAGTTTCTGGTGGGTTCCACCAAATTATCTGTTATCTTGATTGGGCCGCATTTCGTGGACCAATTAGACCACCTCCGGAACCACCACCCTAAGGTAACTTCCGCCTTCCCTTGTTCTGTTTCATGCATATATGCATTCATTCATACATTGAGGACAATGCATGAGATAAGTGTGGGGGTGGGCTTTACTAACATACTAACATAGGTAGACACTAACAAAATTTGCTAAAAAAAAAAAAAAAAAAAAAAATGTTATAAAAAGGAATATTTTGACTTATTTTTTGAAAGAAATCTAAGTTAGTTTTAAGGATTAGGAAATCACGATTAGGATTTCTAAAAATTTGGTCAAAATAAATAAATTGTTTAAATTTTTAGGTATAGGAGAGAAATTGAATAAATAATTAGTCTTGATTTTTACCTTAATGAAATGTGCATACCAAATGCATATCTAGGATTCTAAGACAAAGACCTTGTGCCTCATATAAAAAAAAAAAAGAAGAAAAAAAAAAAATCACCATTAAGCTGATACATGTGCCTCAAGAAGCATAAGTACGCATGCCTAAAGGTGAGTAAATAAAATAAAGTCCTTAGTTTGGGGCCTAGTTCACTCGAATTTGAGTCCGCGGGGTGTTTTCTCACCTGGTGCCCTAAAGCCAACCGGTTTGGGAGTCATCGACTTTAAGTTCGTTACATGGGTGGATTAGAAAGCCTAAGAAAACTAAGAAATATAATATATGTATTAACACATCTAATAATCAATTAGTTAGGTATGAGGGCCTCAAGAAGCCTTGATACTTATACGAAAGAAAATTAGATGAGTTATACATGCCAAAAAATAAATAAATAAAATATATATATTAACACATCTAAAAGTCAATTAGTTAGGTATGAGGGCCTCAAGAAGCCTTGATACTTACACGAAAGAAAATTAGATGATGTTATAAAAATAATAATGAGGCATGAGAGTCCAAGTAAGGAATTCCTAGATTCACAAGGGTGCGTATGACTTTTGGTAACGAAAAAGACTATATTAGAAATTCAATTTTAATCCTTACCTAAAATGAATAACAATTGACTTTATAAAGACTAGGTTTGAAGAATGAATAAAAATGAGGATCCTAAAACTTATAGACTACTTAGTCTCTTCAAATATAATTCAAATATTTTCCTTTTATGGATTTTGTGGGTGTAATCCGCTGAAAACCCTCACGAGACAACACTCGTCCTCTAGGGTAACCTAGAGGTTTAACGGCTTGTTGCACGTGCTAAGTGCAATCGTGATTCCTACGAAAGTGAGTTAGCTTAGATTAACTTTTCATTTCTTTTTCTTTTTCTTTGTTTTTACTCGAGGACGAGCAAAAAGATAAGTGTGGGGGTGTGATTGGTAGTCAAAAGTGCATTTTTATCATCATATTTACCATCACATTTTCATATTTATTCATTTAATTCTGCACAATTATTAATATTTTGTGATTTATTGTGTGCAGGCCTCGAAATAATAAAAAGAAAGAAATAAAGCTTAAAGAGCCCAAAAGCCCAGATCCAAGCCCATATTTGAAGCCCAAGAGTCAAAGTGCAAATATCAATTGTCAAAGTGCAATTATGCAAGGGCTAAAGTTGCAATTATTAAAGTTGAGGGAAGGATAGAATTCTACCCAACCCTAAACTCTTGCAGGATGAGCATAAAAGCCAAAGATGAGAAGGAAATTCGTGGGAGGAAGATTTGAAGAAATCTGGATTAAGGGTAACTTGATTACCAAGTTACCTCGAAAATCCAGATTTAAAAGGCCAGGATTAAAATTCCAGAAGCAGAAGCCCACAGGGACGGACCAGGAGAGGCCACGCGCCAAAGCGCGTGGCCAGCAGCCACTTAACTGCCGCGGAGGCGCGGCAAAAGCCGCGCATCCGCGGCAATACAGAAGAGATGGAATACCAATTTTTGTGGGCAAGTTCGTCCGGGACTCTTCTCTCTTCTACACTATAAATATCTCTGCAAAGTGCAACGTACAGAGGTCCAGAGGCGAGCCAAGGGCCAAAATTAGGGTTTCTTCTAGGGTTTCTTATTTTGTAGTTAGATTTTCTTTTTTTTTATTTTAAAGAGAGAGAGAGGATTATATTGAGCGTGACACCGATGTACCTCCTTCTTCTCTGCCATTGTGCTGATCAATAAAGGTATAATTTTGTTTTGTTCTTTATTCTTATGTGTATTTTTAATTTGTTTTTCTTTTCTTTTTCTCTGTGATCTTGTGGTTGTTGATGAACATGCAAGTGGATTCCATAAGCACGTATAACTAAGCTCTGTGAGAACCAGCGATAGTTCATTAAGACGTCTCCTCCAAGCTTCGCATCACTTCGTACTTGAGTATGCTTGACGATATAATGTGCACAGGGATTGAGATCGATCTTATGATCTATTCGTGGAACGCCTCCTAAGCAAGGTAGAACATGTAAGGTTTTCACGTTCTTCTTCAACCAATCTCAAGTAAGTTTTCTTTTTTTTTTTGTTTCTTTTCTTTTCTTTTTTATAGATTAAATCCACATCTTCCACAATTCTTTTCTTCCATCCATTGTAAATACCACCCATTGTAAATACCACCATTTAACTAATAAAAATAAAAGCTTTAGAGTATAACTTGCTTAACGCTTCCATCGCAGTCCCTCCTTGAGGATCACGACCCGCATAGCCCTGCTACCGCGGATTAGAACTGATTCCTCGCACGATCTATTCTTAATTTAATATTCTAATTTTTGTGTGCAGGAAAAATCAGTCAACAATGACACACGCACCAACGTCTCTCAGGAGACCCGCGTGGTCTCAGGCGCAGCTGCTGTAAAAGGTGTTGCGACCAACCGCACCAAGCGTGACACACGCGCCAACATCTCTCAGGAGACCCGCGTGGTCAAGCTCCCTGGCGTCCAATTAGTTCACCCTTGCCCTCAGCACCAGGTCGTCGTTGGTTTCTCTCCACTCCACGATGCAACCGAAATGCTGAGCGTCGACAGAGGAGGCGTGTGCGTCAACTGCAAGTTGGAACTTTTGATTGTCCAACTGAGGCAGGACGCAAAGTTCAATATGGCTCTTGGCCGCGCCATATCCAGCACGCGAAGTCCGCGTTTGGCGGCCCAAACGCGAGACTCCCCACATTGGTTCCTCCGAAGCCCTACTCGCCAGACGCCAAGACGAAGCTTGCACGCCTCAACGAGTACAAGAGGCACGCGCTCTTAGGCGTGGGGCCCAGCAGCCCACTCTCTCGCAAGCGTCTCTGCCCCGACGCATCAAGCAGCAACGCGACAGTCGCGTTTCTTCTCAGTAGAGACGCCAGACGCGCGTCCTGAAGTCACAACGCGAGAACCGCGTCTTTGAACCTTGCGTCCAAGCTGTACAGCGCAAGGATGCCTCCTGTCCTAAATGTTGCAAGGCTAATCTCTTTGATCCTCCTCCCACGGATCTGAGAGATTATTTGACAAAGAAAAGAAGTGCTCATCAAGCCACTTCATCGTGTTGCTGCCAACGGCTCATCTCTATGCTCTCTAAGTGCCGTTGCGATTCAGGAGTGAACCAGCACTCTTTAGTTAGACAACTGACCCTGATTTCCCCGTCAGCTAAAAGAAGGCGCTCCCACAGAAGGAGAATCTTCTCAGACGCTGAGTGTCCGGAGCTCACTGCAAATATGACGAGCAGGAGCAGGGGAAAGCAACCTGTAGTCAGCTCCAACGAGTCTGACTCTGAACCGAAAGGAGTGTACCGACACACTCGCACCCAGACTGGGACCATTCTCCAATTGACTACAGTGCCCTAGCCCAAGGCATTAAAGTGAATGACTCTCATTCTGTTGTAGCGGAATCACAGGCCTCGAACTCTTCCGTCGAGAAGGTGGCCTCATCTACATGACAAGCACTCCTGAGGAGACGGCCCGGCGCCTGGAGCAGCAGGCCCAGGTTCAGAAAGAACAACTCGATATGATTCGTGCTCAGCAGGAATCTATTGACTCTCTCAAGCAGATGCTTGCACAGTTGCTCGAAGATAGGAGGAATCTCCCCCTAAAAAGTCTAAGGGCAAACGAAAAGAGGGAGAAAGCTCATCTTCTGAACCGTCCGAGAAGAAAGGCCAACCTACTTCCAGTTCGTCTGAAGCCTCATCGCCAGGAAAAGATGATCAAAATCATGAGAAGGGTCATTCTAAAAGAATGAGTTGATTGGAGCGACGCCTCGAGGCCCTTACCAACCGTAAAGGCCTCCAAGAAGCAGGAGTGGTCCGGCCTTATCCGGTCGAGTGGGACTTGGTTCCATACCCGTCCAAATCCAAGGCTCCAACCCTCCAAGCATTCGATGGGAAGGGGTCCCCTAACCAACACATTTACTACTTTAAATCCCAAACCGGGAATGTAGTAGATAATGATGCTATCGTGGCGCGTTTATTCATTGGCACCCTAAAAGGGCTTGCCTTTGAATGGTTCATGAAGCTCCCAGAAGGCTCTATCAAAAACTGGGGTGATCTGGAGAAGATTTTCTTAACGCGCTTCTTCAAAGATGACTCGGAAGTCACGATGCCCACCCTTTTGGCTACTAAACAGCGAAAGGGAGAGTCCGTCAAATCTTTCGTGGAAAGATTTCGGAACGTGGCACTCCGATGTCCGAGCGGCATGACCCAGGTCACCCTGGTGGAAACATGCCGTCACAATCTCCAAACCTCACTCCTTGCTCAAATAGGAGTTGCTGAAAGCCGCACCTGAAAACAATTGGTCCAACAAGGTGAACAGGCTGAGGAGATTGTTGCCCGCGTCAGAGCGGAAGAAGGTAAGCCCAGGCCGGAAAGGTCAACAAGGCGTACGCCAGACACATCCCTCCAAACCAAGCGGAAGGATAACTTGGCAACAGAGACCAAATCTCCCTCCAAACCTCAACAGGTCAAGGCGAGTGGCTCTTCAAGCCAACCACGCGCCAACAAGCAATATTCCTTCAAGGATGAGCATGTCGACTCGCTCTTCAAGCTGCTCAACAAGAGTAATCGACTGAAGCTCCCTGAAGCTAGGCGTCCCGAGAAAGTTGTAAAACCGACAATCCCACCTACTGCTTGTATCACAGGATGCTGGGACACCCTACCAAAAGCTGTTACGTCTTCAAGGACATCCTTCAGGCTCTGATAGATGCGGAGGTATTAAAACTCCGACCAGAGCAGAAAAAGGTGACGGCTAACATGACCTAGGTTCTTTAGTTCGGAAGACAACCCCCAACACCGTCGGGGTGATCCCTGTTCCAAAAGGAGAGCTAAGAGTGGTCAACACAGACCCTCATCAGCAGTGAGAGAAAGGCTTGATACCTGTCCCCACACCGTGAGGGCAAACTATGTGGGTCCACCCAGACCTTGTTGACAGCCAGCAATGGACTACTGTAACCAATAGGAAGTCCAAAGGCAAAGCAAAGGTTTCATCCTGCAATGTAGTGTGCGCCTCTTCTCGAGAAGCGAAAACTGATGTTCCCTCACTAACCGACTCAGAAGAGGAGACAATAGTTTTGGCCGCAGAACCAGTCGACTGGTGGCAGAAACCCGTTCAGGACAGCCATACTTGAAGCAGTATGGAGAAATGGCGGTAACCCCTCCACAACCAGCTGTAGAGCCAACCAAGCCCTCCACAAAGCAACCCGGGGAGAAGCAGAAAGAAATTCGATTTTCTCGAGTTCTTTCGAAGGCATAGCGGAAGGATCCACGGCACCTTACCGCTTTGATGTTTTGGCTCAATTAGCCAACATCCCGGCACGGATTACTCTGTATGAGCTTCTTAGACTATCAAAGTCGACCAGAGAAGCTCTACAAGAAGCTCTGGCAAATGCTGAGGTCTTCATGACCCAGGTGCCAAAGGAGGAAGATGTAGAGAATTGCCTCCACACCTCCCAAAATGCTCCCTGCACCTTCACGGCGGATGATATGCAGGTTAAAGGGAAGCATGATCGACCCCTGTATTTCACCGGGTATATTGGATCGTCTGAAGTGAATCGTATTCAGGTGGATCCAGGGTCCGCATTGAGCATAATGCCTCGCCGGGTCATGCAACATCTGGGCATTCCTACTCATCGCTTGAGCCCTACCCAGACGACCATTTACGGGTTCAACGCCCACGGCACCCGTCCAATGGGGAAGATCAAGCTCAAATGCCGGATTGGAAGCCTAGAGTCAGAAGTGACATGCTATGTCATTGATGCTGACACTTCCTACAACCTACTGTTGGGACGGCCATGGATTCACCGCAACTCCATTGTTCCCTCCACTCTCCACCAAGTCATGAAATACATTGACGGGAGTGGAAAGGTGCAAACGTTGATTGCCGAAAGGCATCCATTCAAGGGCGTCGAGAATTATTTCACGAACTCCTTACTGTATCAGGATTCCGTGGAGACAAATAAAATCCCACAGCCAGAGGAGCCAGACTCTGGTAATGAAGCCGACACCGAGCCAAAAAAAGAAGAATGCTTGTGGGAGTTGGAACCACTTGTAAAGAGCACTAATAAGCTCGATGTTGATAATACCACCGATGATGTAGGTGGTTGGTACATTAATGAAGAATTAGATTTAGCGTATCTTTCTGTGTTTGCTTCTGATTCAGTACCGTCAGACACTAGCACCGAAGTAGATGATGACCTCTGGTCGACAATGAATGCTTTGACATCGTTGCATGTACCAGTGAAATCGTCCTTCGAGACGTACCAAGATAATGGTAATGCACAAGAATCTATATTTATGGTTCCGGCAAGACGGAAAGGCCAAAAACCAATTCTTTTTGGGCGAATCTCGTCTGAACCAATGCCCCACGAAGAATCGGAAGGCGAGGAGGAATCCCCTCACTTCGGTCATTATGAACCAAAAGCACTCAGAATGATGAAATGCAAGGGGTATGACCTAACAAGCAGACCCGGGTTGAACTTCGGCAAAGGAAGGAGAACGCTACTTCGATCCTTTGTGCCGAAAGGGAAGGCCCCCGATTATTATCATCGGACGCGCCGGGGGTTAGGCAATGTATCAACTCCGGTCCCATCAGTTTCTGATTCTCGAGAATCGTTAGGTCACGATTACTCTTCAGGCACGTCATCATGGGAGTCAGATGTCAGTGTCGGCAACATCTTCAAAGAACTTTCAGTGAACATGGTTTCAACAAGCCACCTGGGAGATGGAGATGAAGAAATGATCCAATCTGATACAGATCCTTGGATCAAACATTTAAATGCTCTTTGGGACACCCGCTTTGAACAGCGCGAGCCGCCCACAGAAGACAAGGTTGTTCAGATCAATCTGAGGGATGAGGCTGATCCTAATCCCATCTTCATAAGTGACGGCCTGTCACCTTCGGAGAAAAATGATCTAATATCTCTTGTACAAGAGTATATAGACGTCTTCGCCTGGAATTACGAGGACATGCCCGGACTTGATCCTCAAGTGGCTATGCACCGCCTCAACATCAATTCAGACGTAAAGCCAGTCAAACAACAACAGCGACGGTTCCGTCCAGAAATAATGGAGGCGATTCAATCAGAAGTCAGAAAGCTTATAGATTCTGGCTTCATCAGGGAAGAACAACATCCCGACTGGGTGGCCAACATTGTCCCCGTTGCCAAGAAAAACAGAAAGATCCGGATCTGCATCGACTTTCGTGATCTAAACGAGGCTTGTCCCAAAGACGAATTCCCACTGCCAATCACAGATGTCATGATTGACAATACTTGTGGATTCGAACGAATGTCCTTCATGGATGGATTCTCAGGATACAATCAAATCAAAATGTATCCTGATGACGAAAAGCACACCTCCTTCAGGACACCTCTAGGGGTATATTGCCACACCATCATGCCCTTCGGACTGAAGAATGCAGGGGCAACATATCAAAAAGTCATGAATGCCATTTTCCATCAGCAAATGCGCAAAACAGTGGAATGTTATGTCGACGACATCGCGGTAAAAAGCCGTGCTAAAGGTGAACACATAACTGATCTAAAGGTTGACTTCGACATCATGTGGGCTCATCTCAGTTGAAGATGAATCCCACCAAGTCCTTCCTGGGGGTGGCCAGTGGAAAATTCTTAGGATTTGTTGTAACCTCCACGGGAATCCATTTGGATCCGGAAAAGGTTCGCGCTATTCAGGAGATGCAACCTCTGAGAAACCTCAAGGAGCTAAGAGGATTGCAAGGACGATTGGCATACATCCGCAGGTTCATCTCAAACCTCTCTGGAAGATGCCACCCCTTCACCAAACTAATGAAGAAGGATGTTTCGTTCATTTGGGATAACGCTTGTCAACAAGCATTTCAGGAAATCAAGCAATACCTCACCCAACCACCAGTCCTTGCAGCTCCGGTATCCGGAAAGCCTTTCCTGATATACGTCCGAGCAATGGATCATTCTTTAGGAGCTCTACTAGCTCATAATGATGATCAAGGACGAGAGCAAGCAATCTACTATTTGAGTAGAACAATGATCGGAGCCGAACATCGGTACAACCCGATCGAGAAGGAATGTTTGGCACTAGTGTTTGCTATCCAGAAAATGCGACACTATCTGGTAGGCCAAACTATAAATGTCATATCGAAAGTCAACGCCCTGAGGTTACTCATGACAAAGCCTTCATCATTAAACGGCCGGCTGGCAAAATGGGCCATATTGCTATCCCAATATGGGATGCACTTTTTACCACAAAAGGCCATTAAAGGACAAGCGGTGGCAGATTTCCTAGCTGAGCACCCAGATCCGAGGGCAGCCAAACTCTACGAGGATCTCCCAGATGAAGTCGCCGAAGTCTGCCTGACTCAGACATCGTTTGAAGGTCAAGCGTGGCAACTTTTCTTCGACGGTGCATCGAGAACAAGCCCAAAGGGACATATAGTAGCAGGGGTAGGAGTAGTACTCGTCTCCCCACAGAATTACGTGATTCCCCGAGCGGTCTCGCTAACCGAACCTTGCTCCAACAATGTGGCAGAATACAACGCTCTTTCGATTGGGATGCAGTTCGCCGATGAGATTGGCGTTAAAAATCTCGAGGCATATGGTGACTCTAAACTTATCGTCAGCCAAGTGCACGGAGAGTACAAAGTCAGACATGAAGACCTAGTACCCTATCACAACGCAACTATCCGCATGGCCGAGAGGTTCACAAACTTCTACATCGATCATGTACCGCGCAGGCAAAATGCGCATGCAGATGCACTCACATCCCTCGCTGCCTCCTTAGCTCTTCCAGCTGGAGCAGTGAAGAAGGTATTTGTCTACAGCCACGACCTGTATTGTCCGAGAATTGCTCTCGAGGACTACCCGGGGTCAACGGGAGGTCATCAGGGCAAGTAAGCACTTGAAGCATCGACCGGTCCAGAGCCTAGAGACTGGCGATTCCCCTACATTGATTTTGTCTTATACGGCATCCTGCCTGAGGACACTAAGGAGGCGGCTGCCATTCAAAGAAAAGCCCCCAAATTCTACTATAATGCGATTACGCGGACGTTATATCGTCGATCGTATGACGGAATCTTGCTCCGATGCCTCTCACCAAAAGAAGCCCAAGGGGTATTGA
Organism: Agave tequilana; assembly: GCA_038442645.1. Lineage (NCBI taxonomy): Eukaryota > Viridiplantae > Streptophyta > Magnoliopsida > Asparagales > Asparagaceae > Agave > Agave tequilana. The sequence goes on along the minus strand of JAVJIF010024891.1, from coordinate 50,916 downwards.
AAGAGGCCCACGACGGTATGTGTGGAGCCCATCAACCTGGCCAAAAATTGGCATATCGACTCCAAAGATTGGGTTACTATTGGCCCAAGATGATTGCCGATGGTCACCTATGCCAAAAGATGTCACGCTTGCCAAGTACATGGCGATTTCATCCATCAAGCACCAGGGTACCTCCACTCTACGACCTCTACCTGGCCATTTGAAATGTGGGGGATGGACGTGGTTGGCCCTATCAGCCCACCATCATCAAAAGGACATCGGTTTATTTTGGCAATAACCGATTATTTCTCTAAGTGGGCCGAAGCCATTCCTTTGAAGGAAGTAAAATCGTCTAACGTGATCAAGTTCGTGAAACATCACGTTATTTACCGTTTCGGTGTACCTCAGCGAATTGTCCATGACAATGGACCCCAGTTCATCAGCCAGGCTTTCCAGAGGTTCTGCGCTAAGTTCAGAATCCAGAGTGTGTCCTCAACGGCATACTATCCTGCTGCTAACGGCCTCGCAGAAGCTTTTAACAAGACCATTGGCAAGCTTCTTAAGAAATTCGTCTCGAAAAGTCAACGGGACTGGGACGACAAGCTAGGTGAATGCTTATGGGCCTATCGCACAACCGTGCGAACCCCAACTAAAGCTACGCCATTTTCTTTGGTATACGGATGTGAAGCCATACTCCCACTGGAAATCCAAATTCCATCTTTACGCGTCGCCTTGACAGCAGAGATGACAATAGAGGAGAAGCACCGATAGCGACTCCAGGAATTGGAGGCCTTAGACGATAAGCGTTTGCAGGCCCAACAACAAATCGAGCTTTACCAAGCTCGTATCACCAGAGCCTTCAACAAGAAAGTTAAAGTACGAACTTTTAAGAAAGGCGATCTTGTCTTAGCCGTCAGAAGACCCATGGTGATGACGCACAAGACAAAAGGAAAATTCCAGCCCAAATGGGAAAGACCATTTGTAGTAGAGTCAGTTTACTCAAATGGATCATATCGCCTCATAACTTCAAATGGCGATACACTCATGATGCCAATCAATGGCAGGTTCCTGAAGAAATACTATCCTTAATAGTATTCTTCCGCTGATCAAGTTAAAAGTACACCTCTGATCAAAATAGAAGAGTTCCTTCATTAAACATCCGACGCCTCCGACGACTAAGGATAGAGGAAAATGTTGGCTTCTAAGCCCAACATAAGTCTTCGACAACTCATCATGCTGAGGGGAATAGCATGGCTAGCCCAACTCAAACGGTAGTTGGTAAAGGCACCCCAAATCTATTGATAGCTGAGGGTTTGCTAAAAATCCTAGGTGGACTTGGTTCCACTCTTTCCTCCAAAATCCCTTACCAATTCTCATCCACAGAATGGTAGGCCCACAAAATGCAATCGTTACCAAGTTAACACTATACCTCTGGTAATGGAAACTTTCAATACTCCTTGTCGAGTACAAACTTTGCTTGTCAACTTTACAAGGAGTAGCAAACTTTCAATTTTGCCAAGTTAACACTATACCTCTAGCACTTCAAATTCCACTTGTCAATTCTCATCAATAGAATGGCAGGTCCTCAAACTGCTCTTATCATGAGCCAATCTTTGTCAAGTTAATACTACACCTCTGACAAGCTACTGTTAAAGTTTAACATTATACTTCTAAACAGTAATCAAGTTTCTGCCAAGTTTAAAATCACACCTCTGACAGTCACTTTCCTTCAGACTTCCATATCGAAGCTGAAATAGATGATGCTAAGTTAACACCACACCTCTAGCATCTAAGTCATTGCTAAGTTCAACAATACACCTATAGCCATGACTTTCCTCGGATTTCCTTATCCAAGCCGAGATGACCAATGCCAAGTTCAACATTACACCTCTAGCATTACCCTCACTGTCAAGTTAAACATCACACCTATGACAGTGACACTTTCGATTTTCTCAAATGAAACTGAAATACTTTTGAGTCAAGTTAATATCACACCTCTGACTCCCATCCTTGTCAAGTTAACATCACACTTCTGACAAGACTACATTCAACCCGTTAACTTAATATCACACCTCTAACGGTAAAAACTTTCTTCGAATCTAGATTCACTTGCTATTCTCTTCAACAGAATAACAAGTCTACCTAAAAACATTGTTAGGTTAATACTACACCATTAATAGTGTTTCCATCAAATCCCCAGCTGAGCTTAATCAAGTTAATCCTAAACTTTTGATAAAAGGCCCGTCTTCCCTGGGGGTACGAATTTCACTTGTCACTCTCCTTTATAGGGTGACAGGTCCACAAAATTATCTTACCTCTGTCAAGTTAAATATCACACCTCTGACAGCATTGTTGAATTTCCTGAAACAGGACTTTCCTACAAACTTTGACTCGTTAGGAGTATCATATCCCTAGCGATTCAAAAATATTTGCTTCTATGCGTCTGACTAAAAAAAAAAAGGTTCAAGACAATAGAAGAAGAAAAAGAAAAGTGTCACTTTTATTTATATCCAGGCATATGAAAGTGATACAAAACGCTCTCTTATACAATAAGATTGAGTGTTACAATACAATTAAGGAGTACAAAGAAGTCCCTCTCTCTCTCTCTCAGAGGTTGTACTCACTCCTTAAAGCTGCAGATAATTCTGAATTCCATGTACAGGATGTTTGGAAGGACGCCAAACTAGGATGGGACACTGTGGCGACGATCAGAGCTGATTGCACTATGATGCATGACGTAAACATTGAAAGAGCCCTTGTTGACTAAGAGCAATGGTGTTATTGAGGTCTGATGGCAGCAGAATCCTCCGATTCCACCTGACCATCCGAAGTGGCGGGATGCGATCCTTCGTTGATGAACATCTCTTCCGCCAGAAGGTCATCCAGTGAGCATCGAGTTTCCTCGATGTCACTTCTGCGGTAAGAGAGGAGGTTTTGAGACCTCACAGGGGATGCTACCCACTACTATATCCACCGCAACCCCCGCCGCCATACTCACTCTGACCATCCCATGCCAGCAAGCATGACTGGTGCATTGAATCCAAGGAGATCTTGGCGAGGGTTAAGTCCTCGTCAGGGACCATGACTTCTTCCTTGTAGACGACGAGGACCATGACTTCTTCCCTTGTGGACGACGAGGTCCATGACTTCCTCCCTTGTGGACGAACATTGATCAAGTTCGCCGGCCGAAATATTCTCCCAGGGGCCCAGCGAACCTGAAAAAGGACGATCGAGCCTACCTGCAAAAAGCAAACAAAGAAATTAAAAGATCTGAAGCTCAGTATAATTCGACAGAAACAACTAAGTGACAGACGCAGCCATTTGCTGAAGACTGCAGACGCAGGAATGAGCCGCGCAGTGAGCCAAATTGCCACGGCGACAGAAACAGACGCGATCAAAACTGTGATACACACAGAATTTGAACGCAGTCTCGTTTTGCGTCCGCGCCTAAAGCACGAGACGCGAAGAGAAACAGACGCGAAAATTGCTATCTCCCTGTTGAATGAACAGGAGTTGCAAAATTCAGGCTTGAAACCATCGGCCCGAGTTAAAGTTCTTCCAAGTCAGCCGCCTCAAGACGCGAGCTCTGGGTACAAAACCAGCGGCCGGGTGCCAAAGACCTTTGTACTCGCGTCCAGAGAAGTTTAAGTCGATGATGCAAATTCCAGAAAAGAAATGCACCAACTAAGACTTTATGAGAAAATCCAGATGATGATATCTCTTTAAGAGATATCAAAACTCAAATCTGGTTGGACCAAAAATATCTTGGCAAGTCGGGATGGCATACCCGCATAGGCCTCTATTAAGAGTTGAACTCTCTGCATCGAAGCGCGGACATGAAAGATGATCAAGGAGACGCTTTCTGTTATTTGACAGTGGTAATCTCCTGAAGAGACCAAACAGAAGCATGAAAGCTCTGGGTCATCTTCATCCATTGGGTCATCTTCATCCATGGAGGCAGACCCCTGTTGGAGACTTTGAAGAAGGCGGAATATCTCAGAGCAATCGCTCTCAAAAGAAAACAGTCTAAGTATGGACTGTTAAAGGGAGAGGGTGAGCCCTATTTATAGGCAACCCATAATAACCATAATTAATGGTTCATTAATCAGAACGTCGGCCTTAATGACCACACGACTGTCAAAGTCCAATGGAAGACTGACGCGTGGAGTGTCGCTTCGGGAAGCGTCGAAGACGCTGGTCTCCAACTGCCAGCGCCGGTTTGGCATTAAAAGGCATTAACGCCTACGCCCAATGAAGAACCGACGCATGGACAACCGCTTCGGGAAACAACGGATGATGCGGGTTCCCAATCGCCAACGAAGACTTGACGTTTAAAAATCTCACAAAATCTTTATGACAGGCTGCATGTAACGCCTGGGAAGTTGCACCAAGACGCAGGCATGAAAGCCGCGTTCAGGAACCCGCGTCCCTTTACAAATTCAATGGCATCCACCTGTGTTCCAGAGGATTATCCGCGTGACTCAAAGTCGCGTCCCCTCAGCAAACGGGACCCATTCTGAGGGTCTCAGTGGGAAAGCACACAATAAGAGAGAGCTTCGTCTACATGAATGGTGATGGGTTTTGCACCGAGTCGAAGACCCAGCGTCGCTGTATATGTCTGCGCTAATTTTAAGAGGCGTAAGACCACATTCTTAATGTATCCTCAACTCTGCGTCTGAATAAAATTAAGGACTGCGGCCAGTGAATCACACTCAAAGCTGCGTCCTTCGCGTCCGCTTGAACCGCGTCTTCACTGGCAGGTCATACTCGCGTTCCTCAGAGCCGCGTCTCTCTCTATGAGTCGACCCCGCATTTCATCAAAAGAACTTAGTTCTACCTAAGTTCAGTATTCACAGTCAGTCAGAGAGCACAATCAAAGACTGTGATTAAGAAGTTGAATTCATCTACAGCGGGGCAATGAAGGTGGAACAAGAATTTCAAAGACTTTTATTATTCAAAAATGATAAAAGTAAATACAAACACTCTTGGTAATAGAGTGCGCTTTTCTTTACAAAAAAAAAGGGAGAAGGCTAAAAATTTTGGTTCGCCAAAGAACGGATTTGTTCTCTAAGGCGATGTATCTCATGTTGACGTGCCTTCTCAGCTTCCATGAGGGCTTGGGCCTGCAGATCCTCCTCGGATAAAAATCTCTTCGCCTGTACTCGGAGGGATTCCAGCTCGGAGGAATTAACAGAGAGGTTTGCTTCAACCTACACCTTGGCAGCCTCTAACTCTGCTAGCCTCTTTTCGGAAGTGGCCAACTTCTGTTCGTTAATAACGATCAAAGCCTCAGCGCTGGCTATGGTGGCTCGAGCATCGAGGATGACCCGCTTCGCAGCCTGCATGACCATCTCGGACTCCTGTGACTCGACAGTCAGCTTTTGATGGTCAGCCTGGAAACCTTCGAGAAGACGGGTCCTTTCGGTTATCTTTTCTTCCACCTCTCTTCGCTCTTTCTCTTGAGCAGCAAGGAGCCTAGTCAGAATTCCCTGGGCCTCATGGAATGAGCCAGCATTCTCCAGGGATCTAAGCTCTTTCAAGTCATGTCCCAACTTCTCCTCCAGCAGCAGGCACGCCTTGGCCGGTGAAGGGCCTCCGGCTAAGTCGATGTTCTCGACCAGATTTTCGAGAAACATCCGGGCGAATTCGAAGGAGCTATTCCCAGACAAGATGAAATCAATACATGATTGCATGGAGGCAAAAAACTGCTGCACCATCTGGCGTGTCAGAATCCCCATAGTATCACCACCTAAAGCGCTCCCCGATCCCTTTTCTATCACGGGGTGAGGGATGTAAACCGATTCTCCGGTACAGGAGTCGGGCTAATGACAGGGGCGACAGGAGCAGGAGTAGCCGCCGGCACTTCGGGGGCTACTACGTCTATAGAAACCTCCACGTCAGATGAAATGACAGCAAGCTCGACCCCTTCAGGATCCTCGGTCGAGGTTTGGGCTGTACGGCCTTCCGAATGGGCACTGACCGCCAGACCCTCTACCTGAGCTCCATCGGTGCTCTCTGCAAATTACCAGAACATTAGCCGCAACGGTAAAAGGAGAAACATTCGAAGCATCAATACTTCCTTACCAAGTTGGGGGTTCAAAGACGGCAGATTCTAGGGCGAACCTTGCAGAGCTGAGGTCTCCTCGACTTCAATGATTGCCTTCTCTTCAGGCATCTCGGTCAGTTCCTGCACCATCTCCTCGATATGCGAGGAAGTTGTAGCCTCGATGTCCACAGCTAACCCAGCAGCATAGAAGGAGAATGTCAGAACTTATTTTCCAAATAGAAAAAAAAGGGGAAAATTAGGTCAAACGGCAAAAAGAGTACCTTCAACAGAAACAACTGCCGCTGATGGCGACACTGTCACCGGATCACGCCCGTATATCTCCTCTTCCGAGATATGCGAGAATTTGCTCAGATCCGGGAGAACAGGTTCATCGTCAAAGTCGACTTCCTCTTCGGACGATGAAGACGACAGTTCGACGCGAGAAGCCTCGGCAATCGGGGCTTTGCCACCAAATACCCCAGTGGTAGGGCTAGGGTCAACTACCCGTGAGCTGGGCATCAAAATACTAGGGGACCCAGGCTGATGTGCCTCATCCCTCCTCTCTTGAGCTGAAGAAGACTCGGGCTGAGTTGAGACCCCTGGAATCTCAACGTCATCCCTGCTCATTATGTCAACTTCAAACGGCTCAGCTTCACCAGCCGCGGTGGGTTCATCAGCTACAGCAGGCTCATCAGTAGCGATGGGTTCGCCAGTGAATTCCCCTTCCTCTAAAATCCTGGGGCCCCTGCTGCGCAAACCACGAGTACGGATCAAGGGGGCATCGTCCTCATCTTCCTCTTCTTCCCTCTGTGCCTCCACACCAGAAGGGATGGCCTCGGACGGGGAAACTGCGGCCGCCAAGTCTCTCTGGACCTTCTTTGGGGCAGGCTCAACCGTGGAAGTAGAGCCCTGAGGACGCTTACGCACCGCCTGTCGACCCTGTGCTGCTCGAGGCTTCCCCCTCAATCCCCTTCTGACCTCCTTCTGAGCAGCCCGATACTCCTCGACGCCCCGCGAACGCTTACCAGACGCCGACTTCGCTTCGTAAGATGCATTGATGCTCTCAATGCATGAGTACTCTAGGGCAAAGTTAGGCGTTTGGTTGGCTTGGAGGTACCAGGCACAGAAGCTAAATCCTGTACAGCCTTTCGGCCCCTTGGGAGGCAGACGAAAAAGTGCTTCCGTCCCCCCGGCCACACTGTAATACCAAGCCCGAGCACCTTCAAACAAGTTCCCGCTGAAGGCAAGGTAAGCATTGGGGTTACCGACATATAATTGATCATAGCTGAATTGTCAGGCGAAGCGATTCGGCATGTACGGCTCGATCGTGCATGAATCTCCTTGTCGGAAAAGTACATACCCGGGCCGAATGTTGACTAGCCACCAGAAAACTCCCGACGACAGCCTCGTGAAGTTATCTGGGCCCACAAAGTCAGCACACTTATCCCCATAAGACGCACCAGTAATCTCGGGGAAACAGCGATTGAGCTGGTAGTTCGCAGCATCTAGAATGCACTTCCGAACGAAATACATATAAGTATTACACCAGCTTGAACTCTCCAACCGCTGCACGAAAGGAGTAAACCCCTCACACCAAGACACCGGCGTCATCAGGGAGGGACAGTGCATAACGTACCAAGCCATTAGGTACGTGTAGGGAAGCTCAACCCGAGGGTTGGGACGCTTTACCATCGGCCTCCCCTCTGAGTCAACAATCGGCCCACCTTGGAATCGACAACCTTCTCCACCCTGCATAGATTCTAAGTTAGGGCCCGCAACCCGCTTTGAATACCGGCTGCCATGGCCGGGAGGTGGGCTATGGACCTACCATAAACCAGGAGCACCGCCGGGTACACTACGTCGGCAACAATCACTTCATGTGGCAGTGTAGGCACCACACAGCGCTTCAACCACAACATCAAAAAGCCCGCCAACAGTGCTCGATTAGAGATAGGGATCCGGGCTTGGTGATGGAAAATTTCGAAAACCATGTCAGGTTTGAAAGTATCCTCGTTCGACTCCGTGGTGTAGGAGTCTACAGAAGCCTTGATCCTGTCGGCAATCTCCTTGTCGGAGCTGGGAGCCAATCGAGTCACTGGATGGTCTTTCTGATTGATGCCATTAAACAGGTAGCTTGCCCAAGACAGCTGCTTGACTCCCCTCATTCTCCAAGAGGTTATCTGGCCACAAATGTGAAAGTGACATAACACCTCCCAATAAGTCTCGTACACCCGAGGAGACTCTTTCCTCAAAAGGTGAAGCTCCTCAGTGGTCGGGATGTATTCCTCATAGGGAGATTCTCCCATTACCAGCCCCGAGACTTCGTACAACTCGTGTAGGGCAAGACCCATTTCTCCGACCGGAGTGAAGAATGTCCCCGTCAGAGGATTATAGCGTTCCAAGATCCCAAAGAAGTTCTGAGAACTCGGTGGAATGCCATACTGTACGGCCCTGACCGCTTGGTACAACTCCACATGCTCCAACAGGCCTCCAAGATCGGCAAGGACGAAGCTCACCATCCTGCCCCACCAATACTTCTCAGTGGAATGGATCCACCCGAGCGAACGAAATTCGACCGGAAAATCACCCCCCACTTTCATGAATGCGTTAAGGAAGGTGGTGCCAAGTTTAGGAGTTTCTCCTACTGGGTGATCGGTCCTGAGCAGCCTGGGAAACAGGCCGAAAACCTCCTTCTCATGACCAGCATGATATACCTTCTTGGAGCCCAGGCTGCCGAGAGTAATCTCAGAAACGGGTCGGGAAATCTCCCACATCATCTTCTGAGGGATAGACATGTCCTGGAGATAAGATAGTGGGTACATCCTCTCCATGTTCAGAAGAAAGAATCTTCTATCCCCTATCTGACGGAGCCATTTATAATCTCCATCGTGCAAGGTATAGCCACCCTCGCTAATGTGGTCTCCGAAGAAGAAAGCAGGTTTCTTCATCGGGACGCGAGAATTCATTGTGAATGCCACGTCAGTCATGAGCTCCCGGAGGGTCGCCACATCAACATTGGAAAGCCTCTCCCTTCACTCTTGCGACTTGTCAACAGTCACGGGAGCAGTCCTTTGCAGCACAAAGGTTAAATCACGGTCAATACCACCTACGTGGCCGAAGTGGCACTTCTTGGAGAGTGGGTTGGAAGAGTATCGCACTGCATAAGAAAATGACACTTGATCAAATTCTAAACAAGAAAACGGTTAAGTGTCTATAATTCGGACGCAGAAGAGATACCAGACGCAGAGATTGTCAAAATTCGCGTCCGGACCTGAGGACCGTGAGGCCAGTATGGAGCTCGCGCTTCAAATCCAAGACTTGAGAGATAATTTCCAAGTATTGGACTCAGACGCAAGATTCTTGAAAATCAGCGTCTGACATCACAGAACGCAAGAATCAAGTCTGCAACCGGATCTATCACAATTAGAAACATTCTAAGTGACGAATCCGGAATGCAAAGCTTACTGGAGCCCTGTGTTCAACAAACACATGCCTATAAAGGCAGCAGGGTCATCAAAATCGCGCCCTATTTGTCAACTCAAAGACCGCGTCTGAGAATCAAACACGGCTTCGAACCCGCGCTGACGGTTCTTCTTCTTCAAAAAAAAAGGGATTTTTAGAGTCATAAGAACTCCATAAACCCTTTTAATGGTGAAAATTAAGCTGGTAGGCATTATACCTGAGATAGGGGTTTCCTGCATGGAGGAGCCGCCCCTTTGAGTCTCGGCGACAACCGCCTTCGAAGATGAAGCAGTTTGCTCGGCCTTGGGTGCCATTGTTAATCAGGAAACCGATGTTAGAAGAAGAAGAAGAGAACAAAGAGAGTTCCTTTCTCAAACCCTAACGGTGCACGCGAAGACGAAAGAGAGATTAATAATGACTCTCTCACTAACTGTTGTCATTTATAGGCACAGTGATTCACAAAGATACGCAGCGCGTGGCTCGATTGACTCGACCTCGAATCGTCTTTTGACGCGTGGACAGTGCATTTAATGTAGCGGGAAGTCCGCACGCCAAAAAGCAGATGTCTCGTCAGTTCCGCACGACAAGTGGCAGTGCACTCATGGCATGGCACGAATTCGCACCCAACAGTCGCGCCTCTTCAATGGACGCATCCATTCAGCACGGCCATAGTTGCGTCCAGAAAGTCGCATCTAGGATGCACCTCTTCGAAGTTCGCATCCTTCCAATCCGGCTAAGAATCGCGTCTGCCTTATAGAATACCAGTCGCGTTTTCATTTCCAAAAGAGGCGCCCTATGAAAGTCGCGTCTTTAAAGCGGTACTATCCCTGCGTCTTAAAAGAACTGGCGCTCAGTCTCTGCTTCTACAAAGCAGTTCAACAGTACACTGGCAGAAGCAGACGACCGTCCACTCCTAGCTTAAAATGCACCCACGACAGACTTAAAGCAATCGGGGAGGTTTAGACAGTGTATCTAGACACTCGACACGATCGAACTTGGGTGGCTTCAAAGAGTTCTACAGTACACTCACGAAGACCATACTCCAGATAAGATCAAAACCTGAAGAGTTAACAGTCCAGTCATAAGGGTGAGCTCAGCTAGAGTCCAAAGTATTTCGAAATCCGTCCCAGTTAACTGCGGAATGTCGAAAACTTTGGAGGGGGTTCTGTAGGCTATCTAAAAATCACTAAAAGACAAGCCATTAAAAAGCAGAATTCCAAGTCCTAGAAGCAAGGCTAATATCAGCCAGCATCAAGGCGTGAGGGTCTAAACCCGCGCCTCAGCATCAAGGCGCGAGGGTCCAAGCCCGTGCCTCAGCATCAAGGCGCGAGGGTCCAAACCCGCGCCTCAGCATCAAGACGCGAGGGTCCAAAACCCGCGTCTCGGCACCAAGGCGCGAGGGTCGAAACCCGCGCCTCGGCTGTAACTGCCCTGGTTATGGGGCCAGTCATCGCCCACATAACGGGGATGTTAGCCCCCATTGTGGAGTGTTTTTACGGGGGCATGTTCACCTCTGGGACCTCTATAAATAGCCTTGTTTGCTACGACGAAAGGGGTCGGTCAACTAAGAACAACAAGAGAGAGATAAACAGAGAGAGCTCAACTATCCAAGCTAACTTGCTGCGTACAAGTTGCTCTTTGCCTATCATCTCTTTGAGAGTTTTGGTAGACAGGGCTGTGTTACTCTATCTACCATCCGAAGAGAAGATCCCCGGAAGGTCCCGACGATCACCCGATCAACGGAGAACAAGATTCACTCTCCGCCGCCACTTGAAGAACCCAGCACTAAACAAAGGGAGGATTCAAGACTCAACATCCTCCCTCCCTTGTAATCGGAAAATTGTTCCGTTGTATTGCTCCGTTGTAATTTTTCAATTGGTTCAAGGAAATCTTACACGAGCATACGCCTTACCTTTTCCGACGCGTACAATAAGTAATTAAAAGTACTGATAAGAAATAATGGCAATGTATATAAAGACAAAGTGTCATTTACTATCTTTAAAAATAAATTTGTATATTTAATAGAAATAATTATGCGTCAAGTTAAATAATAATAAGAATAATCAGTAAATTAAATTAAATACTTTAAAAATAAAAATACAGTATTTCTAAGTAGGGATCTTATAGTAACCAAATATAAAAAAGATCCTCTCCTAGGATGTGGCCATTTGGCCACATCCTGGCCACGGATCTGTGGCCAAAGCCGCTAATCTGCGGCTCTGTTACAACCAATGGGGGAGCGTTTACACCCCTATCTGTATACTCTTCTTCTTATCCTATTTATGCTATAAATACTGCAAAATTCTCAATGTACAGGAACAATCAAGCAGAGAATAGAATAAATTTCTATATAGGTTTAACTTAGGTTTTTCTTTCTCGTTTTAATGTAATTTTTTTATGTAACTGAGATCGAAGAAGAGTTTCATGAGAGGACAAGAGTGATGCTTGTACTGAGAGTGACACCGGTGTAAGTATTCTTCTTTTCTTTCAATATTATTCAATTCAATCAAAGTTTCTTTTTCTACTCCTTTTTTTTGTTGCTTCTCTCTTCTGTGTTTGTGAATCTAAACGACTCCAATATCTTCAAAGTTGCCTCGCCCTTGTAAGTACCGTTGATGGCCTATGGTGATTAAGAACAATTTCTATGGTAATATAGCTTGCACCTTCGTTTGTAGTATAGATAGGGAATGGGGAAGATCTCATTTGTCATGATTCACTTGCCTTAAGAAAAGGTACACTGTTGATAAAGATTCTAGATAAGGCATCAACCGGAAGAGGTAAGTAAGTTCTTTAGTTTTCTCTTTCTTTCTTTTAATCCTTAGTTTAGATCACTACCATCTCCCAACTCTTTTATTCACTCTTTTTAATTTTTTTGTATAAATTCAGTTTCTATTTTCTCCACCTTCTTAATCTACCACTTTCTTCTTAACTTAACTATAACTCTTTTTCATTTTCTTTTCAAAAACTAAAAGAAGAACTTTAATAATTTTTTGTGAACTAAAGAGAACTTGCAAAAAGCTTCTATCGCTGGTCCCTCCTTATAGATCACGACCTGCGTAGCCACTTACTATAGTGGTAGCATTGAATACCTTGCACTACCTATTGCCAAGTTCTGAAATTCTGTACTTTTTTTGCAGGTTAAAACTTAATCACCTTCAAAGTTTTCAAATCCAAGATCCTTATTCCATTTTCCAAGTCCGACCACAACAAAAATAACCTATTGACTTAGACAAGAGTATGGAAGCCAATAATCTTGCCCTCAATAGGTTAGAAGCATCAATGAATCATTTAATCAATATTATGAATGTTAGGAATGAGGAACTCCCCCTACCGAATTTTTGACCTTCCCCGACACTTCTAGCCATATTGATGAGACTCAAAATAATGGTGTTTTGGAGACTTTAACCAATATTCAATTTCTCCAGACCATATTGGACTTGACCGACACTAAATCTTTAACAAGATGACAAGTTTGCACTTCACTGAGATTGAACTTGAACAAGAATGCGTCCCTGATCTTCAATTTTATGATTCAGTTGCAAATTTTGAATCTATGTTAACCTCGACATCCTTACCTGATTTGGACTACATTCTCGGGCCAACATTAATTCCTGCACCCATAAATCTAGAACATGAACCACTGATTTGGAAAGTTATATTTCATTGATGGGAAAAAGATGTGAATATCAGTTCTTTGATTTGGACCAAACTTTTGGACCAAATCCGACTCTCAAACTTAAACTTGACTTTCTTGGGTCAGTATTAATTACAAACCTTTCAGTTTTGAGCCCAAATTAACTATTCCATGAAGTCTCATTCTATTGTTGGATCAAGGTATAGATCATTATGACTCTGAGATGATATTCGAAGATTGGTCATATAACAGGGATGGTTTTAATGATAAGACTGAACATAATCCTATTCATATTGGGGATAATAACAATATAAATAAAAAAGAGGGCATAGATGGGTTCCACGAGCTACAACATGATTTAGATTGGACAACAACGCTTGCACCAATCCGACACCACCAGAACCACCATCGTGAGGTAACATCTTTTCTTTCCTTTCTCTTATTTATGCATATATGGATTCATTCATACAATGAGCTAAATGCATGAGATCGGTGTGGGGGAGGGTTTACTAATATAATAACATTGGTTTTTACTAAGAATGATAAAAAAAACTTGTTTTCTTTTCCTTTTGGTCTTTATTTTCTTATAGGAGTCTTTGAAAAAAATTGTTTTGTAAAGAGTTTAACTAGTTTTTTAAAGAATTAAGGAAGTTTGAAATTTTGATGGTAAGATCAATTTGAAGGAATCTATAATTTTTGACTTAGAGATAAAAAATAAAAAATAAACACAATATAGAATTTGTTGACATGATTATTCATCTTATATACATGTACATATGAGTTTATGCTTGAGATGATAGTGATAGTTGAGTCTGTTTTAAATATATAGTATAAAAAGGGGGAAAAAGAGAATATATATACAGAAAATAAACAAATCTGATTATTGATTAGCTAGGTGGTTTGTCCTAAGCAAGCCTTAGTATTTAAGCAAAAAGTAATTAGATAAGTTTGAAAAAAATATAAATATAATATATGTATTAGAACATCTAATAATCTATTAATTAGGTATTAGGACCTCAAGTAGCCTTGATATTTACACAAAAAAACTAGATGAGTTATACATATTAAAAAAGGAAGTACTTAAAAGGACAGGAAGTGGTAATTCTATGAAGTTTTAAAATTATTTGATTTATGTATATATAACTGGAAAGGTGAAGTTTGAATCAAATATTCTCAAGCTAAGGCTATTTTCACTTACACAAAGATGCATAAGATTGAAAGACTTAGAAAGGATTAGTGTGAAAATAATGAATTTAAATCTCTAAGGAAAGATGATTAGATTTCTTAATTTTATGACTGAACTTGATTATGCTTGAACTTATTGAAAACTTACGAATTTAATTGCTAGTGAGTCCTTGTTGTGAAATTAAAAAAAAATCTCTTTTTTTCTTTTTTATTTTTTATTTTTCAGTTATCCTTATTTTTAGTTATCCCTTTTACTTAGTCTTTTCTTATCTATTATTTCGTTCACTGGATTTTATGGGTACAATTCACTGAAAACCCCCACGAGAAAAAACTCGTCATCTAGGAGTAACCTAGAGATTTAATAACTTATTGCACGTGCTAAGTGTAATCATAATTCCTACGAAGGTGAGTTAAGTTAGTTTATTTTTTTTTGTTTTCTCAAGGACGAGCAAAACATAAGTGTAAGAGTAGGATTACAAATCAATTTTGCATATTTATTATCACATTTTCATACTTATGTTTTATTAAACTCTTTTAACCCTCGAATTGATTATGAGTGTGCAGATACTTATTTAGGTAGGAGAAAGAAAAAGAAACCCCAAAAAGCCCAAAGAAGCCAATTAAATTTAGATTTTAAAGCGATCCTAATTAAATTCAGAGTTCTAAATCAATTCAGACTCGACTTTAGACTGAACACCTTTTAATGTTTTGATCATAACTTTTTCTACATAAATTCAAGTCCGATGATTCAATATGCTACAAAAAGAGGACGTAAAGGGCTATAATTCTTATGTTGATGACTATTTTCAATTTAGTAGTATGATGAGTCATATTCAGTAACCAACACGCCAAATAGCTACAGACCAATTCAAAATTGAATTCCCACATGAAATTAGAATTGAATTAAAATTTCTAATATGTATCTTATTGTAATTAGCTCTGAGGCCAATTTAGAGAGTTAAAATCTCTCATAATTTATCATCTCCAATCAGATATCAATAATTAAGATTTTTTTAGTTGCTTTTTCTTTCAAATTCTAGTTTTAGTTATCTAGGTTTTAGTTCAAGAGTTATTTTGTGAGAAGGAAAGAGCTTTTGTAACAGAAGGTGACATATTCAATACAAAATTTTTTAGTTCTTCTTCTAAATCTCTTTTGTTATTTACTTGCTTTTTTTAATTATGCAATCTTTAATTTCATGTACTTTGCTTTGCTTTATTTTAATTATGAATAACTAATTTTTCTCTATTTCTTGTTAATCTCTAGACACCATTACTTCTAATTTTTGCATGAATACCCGATTGAATCCAAGCTATTATTGGCCCAAAGGTTACAATCACCGATTTAGTATTTTGATGATAACAAAACGTATGTAGTTATTTAATACTAATCAAGTTTAAGTGTTTTGAGTGTGTTTCAGGGTTCAAGAAGATCTAATAGGTTTCTTCTTCTAAAAGTAGGTGTTGATGGCCCAAGGGTACTCAAGTACGGGATTGAATCTCAAAGCACTCAGTGTCGCTATCAGAGAAGCCCGCTTGAAGATTCTTGTAATCGCTTAGAACCCTGTAAGAATTTAGTTTATTAAAGAGTAGAATATAGATTTGATGCTCAAAGATATACACACAGAAAAACGCACGTTTTTGAAAGTACAGTTTATTTTGTGTTGGAGTTTTGACATGTTAGTCATGATACATTTCCCACATTTTCGTAAATATTTTTATTAAAGTTTAGAACTTGTATCTCCTTTCTATACATGTTTTTCCTCCTTCAAAACCCATACAAAATTATATACAAAAGTTTCTTTGTTTCTAAATAGACCTTGGTATTGGTTTTGGCCTAGATCGATCGACCAAGCGGTCAACTGTGCCTATTTCAGGCCAGGACAGTAGATCGCACGGTCATCCGAACCTCTAGCAGAGGGGTACGTATGTTTGTGTGCATTCACGGTTGACCGCTCTCCCTGCAGTCGACCGATGTGTCGACCAGTTATCATCATTTTGGCCTCAGTTAAAACCGGTCGACCGAGCAGTTAACTGAAAGACAACGGTTGAATTTTTTGAATAAGTTCGGTCGACAGGCCGGTCAACTGACAGACTGCCACAATAACAGTAACAACCAGATTTCAAAATCTGTCCTTTAAACATGTTTTTAAAACGTGTGTTTTTTGAATTTTGAGATCAAATTCTTCCCTTTATGATCTGGTAAACAATTCTAAATGTATTTTTCTACAGCCATTATAAAGTGTCATTAGGATCAAATTTATATAACAACAAATTCTCTTGAAAATCAAGTTTTTTGCTATCAACATGAAAAAGTTTTCAAAGTTTTATTTTGTGCTTTAAATTTTAAAGTTTTTAACTGATTTTTCCGCTCTTATATTCTCTCTATTCTGATTTTCACTCTCACATATATTCTTGAGCTTCAAATCTATTTTTACTCTATAGGGATTTGTAAGAGAGTTATAAGAGAGTGTTTGTGATCTCTTTATCACCAAGAGCTTGTGATCTCAATTGACTTTGTGCTACCTCTTGTGTAAAGAATTGAGTTGGGGAGCTGTGTACACTAAGGTGTTGTAATTCCTTATTGTAAGGTCCCTTTGTGAATGATGTTAACCCAAAGGCCCATCACTCTAGTTTTGATGATGATTAACTCATGTAGTTATAGTACTAATGATATTGTATTTAATTAGTGTCAGATATTTGATCAAGACCTTAGTTGGTGTTTAGCTTTAACAAAGGATTTCAAATCAAGTTTTGGAGCTAGCACATATTGATTCAAAAGCTCGCACATTAAGTTCATATCAAATACTCAAGAGCAGTCTAGCTCATTGGACAAGGTTTGGATCAAGTCAAGAAGGAGAAGAAGATTTTCAAGTGAAGATTTTTAGAAGACTTGTGTCGGTTTATGTTTGTAAGTGTCAAGATTTTGTTTTTAAATAAAATGTAAAGGATATATTAGTTGATTGATTGCTCAAGTTCATATACACTCACACACAAAATTTATATGTGTTTTTATAAAATAGTTTTTGTTTTGGAAAAATACCGGTTTGGTTTTTAAGCTTCAAAAATATACATATGGTTTATCAAAACATAATTTAGAGCTTAATCTCAAAAATATAGATATTTCATCATATATGTGTAATGAATCATATCCATACACACTAAGCTTCAAAAGTGTTTAAAATATCTATTTTATATTTGGAGGAGTTTTGAAAAAATCGGTTTTCAATTTGGAAAAATTATTTTGGAAAAATACAGATTTTTGTTTAAGACAAAATCTCTATTTTACAAAAATAGTTAAAAATGTCTGTAATATATTTTGATTTATGCTCAAACATGTTTGTATATCAAAGTATATTACTGAACTTATTTTTGTAGATTTTATGAGAATTTATGGGATTTTATTGAAGGTAAAAACACAAGTTTTAAATCCCTAAAATAACTGTTTTTGGCCTTCTGCCGGCCGACCGCACGGTCGACCGCGCCAGAGGTCGGTCGACCGGGCGGTCGACCGACGTGCACAAACGTGCCATAGCCAAGGGCCGGTCGACCGCACGATCGACCCCCAGAGAGCCTCTGCTCTCTGGAAGTCGCCCGATCGACCGGGCGGTCGACCGCTGGGTCATTTGCCAGTTTACGGTCGACCGGCCGGTCGATCGCTGGCACAATGGTCATAAATCTGACCGTTAGCCGATCGACCGGGCAGTTGACCGACAACAGTCCAGACTGCTGAGTTGGCCCCCAACGGCCACATTTTTGAAGCCTATAAAAGGGGCTTCTCTTGGACTATTTTACACAAGATTTGAAGTGGGTTTTTAAGTTAGTTTTTCATACACTTCTAAATGTTTATCTCCACTAATTTTATAGCCAAATACTTCCATAACAAAAGGATAGTTTTTCACGAGTGTTTAGAAAAAAAAAGTTTTATTGAGTTTTTCACCACCAAAATCATTCCAAGTTTCTCACATGCACTTGAGCTATCCATTGCTATATCAATCCTATAGGGATCTTTGTTGTGAGAGAGTTTTAGGTGATCAAAGTGTTTCGATAACCGACGTTTTCTAATTTGTATTTGAGAAGGCGGACTTGCGGGTTCACGTTGTTTCGAGTTCTAGTGAGAGCTCGGTATAGAAGCGCAGCCTCGGGAAGCTAGTGTGCTTGCGGTGTGTGGTTCTTGCGGGAACAAGATTGGGACTAGTGAGTCCAAGGAGTTCTAGTGTCAACTCATTGTAGGTGTTGGGGCACCGAGTGATCCGGTGGGATCAATTTATAGTGAAAATCCATCATAGTGTTGAAGGCGGGGACGTAGAGCAAGGGTGCTCTAACCTCGAAACAAATCTCCTGTGTTTGCGATTGCTCTCTCTATCTCTCACTTGTATTTATATCTTGCATGCTTACTTCGCTTTTATCTGTACTTACTTGATATACTTGTGCCTATATTGTTATATGCTTGGGGATTGTTTGCTCACACTTGTATTCAACCAAGAGAGCCATAGTGGCACCTCAGCTCTTATCTAGAGGAAACTTGAGGAGAAAGTCCAGAGCCCTTCGCGGGAAATCCGGCTACACTCTTAGGTTATACCTTGTGTGTTTAGCTTAAGAATTTTTAGTTTGAACAAATAGTTTTAATTCCGCATTAATTCACTATTAGATTAGCTAGTCACCTATCCACCCCTCTCTAGGTGATTTCAATTGGTATCAGAGCTTGGTGCTCTTGATTTGGGTCTAATAACCTAGAGTTAAAGATCCTCATTTATAACTAATCACAATATTTATTTAAACACACATAGATTTCATGTCACCTGCCATGTTTGATCTTCTTAACATCCAAAATTAAAAAGTTAAGATGTCAATGTACCTCAAAGCCTTAGGTATTCATGTCTATTTTGCCACTATTAAAGATTCTTATTGTTTAAATAGCAAATATCTTGAGGCTAATGCAAAAGCCATACATGCTTTGAAATCTACCTTAAATGATGAATATTTATCTAGGGTTGCTAATTTTGATTCGACTTTTGTAGTATAGAACACTATAGTCTCCCTTGGCGAATAAAAGTCATACTATGCGGGGAGCAACTCGGATGATGGAAGTGATGCTTCCAACTTATGCTATATGGTCCAAGGGATAACCCCCTTGAGGTAAATTCTGAATCCGAGCTTGATGTGGATGTTGACGTGTCTTATGATGATCTTGCTTCTTTTGTCAATAACTTCTTGAAAAATATGATTTGCTAAAAAAGGATAATAAGGAATTGAAAAAGAACAACACTTCTTTGTTAAAGAAAATGACTCTATTAAAAATAAACTTGAAAATGTTTCAAAAGAAAATGATTTATTGAAAAAGGATAATATTTCCTTAACTTCTAAATTAATTGATCTTTGTGAAGGAAATACTTCTTTGAAGAATAAAATCACTTTGGTGGAAAAAGAAAAAAATCATTTTGGAAGAAAATAACTCTTTGAAAAGAAAATTTGTTTCAAAATAAAAGGAAAACATTTCCGAAAAGAAAAGGAATATTGATTCTCATTCTCACCATGCTTTTCATGCCACTATTCATCAAAATGAGATTAAATTTTTAAAAATAGAATAAATTGTTTGAGCTCAACTTTGAGCAATTATCATTTAATCATTCTAAATTGGAAACCTTGTTTTAAAGGAAACAAGCTCCACATGTACATGCACATCACCCACGACATACATATGCAAACTTTGTAAATCATGATCACACTCATTCACATGTGCATATTAGAGTGTACAAATGTACACATTACAGCCGCAAAGGCCATTTAGCAAGGTTTTGTTTTGATAAGATAAATCATATAAATTTTGCTAATAAAATTGTTTGGGTTCCAAATAATACTAACCCCCGTGGATCCAAAAGAAAATGGGTACCAAAGTCCCCACCTCTTATGTTTGATGTAGGTGTGGGCTCTCACATGACGTAAGAGAATTGGTGCCTTGGTGGTGGATGCATGGGCTAGATGGACATACAAAATTGATGCACCGCTATCAAGATAGTTTTGGTAGGAAGATCACCATGTTTGGAGACTTAGAGAATAGTGCATTTGGTTTGGTAACTATCTCTAAAATTCTATTTTAGTTTACATGCTTCTACTTAGATAATATTTTTAACATGTTCTTGGTTTTGTGCTTCTTGTGGTAAATACTTGTTTAGATGTAATTTTTATCAAAACTTGTGTATATACTTATACAAGTAGTGAGCAACATTTGATTCCTATATGTTTGCACTTCATTGCTTATTTGTACTCATTACATGTAAATATATAACGTAGTTTTGATAATTTCCTTATTTACACTTGTTTTGCCTATCCTTATGCATGTTTTGCTTCATGTACATGTAATTTTTGTTCAAAACTAATAAATATACTTGTATACCCTTGAGTCACTTGTCTTCATACAAATACTATTATGGACTCTTTTTGTGCTTAAGATATGTATGCATATTTCTAGTTTTGATAAATCATACATATACCTTGAAGTTTGTTTTTAAATGAAAAATGATTTTTCATGATTTTCATATGTTTGAAGTTTTTTTGAGCCTTATTGATTATTTTCATGAATATGCTATTCACATGATGCTTGTATACTCACATTAATTTCTTTGTTTATTCATGACTTTGTTTAATGAGCACATTTTTGAGCTTTATAGATTTTGAGTGTCAACTCTTGTGTATTTGGTATGCTTCGAGATATATATGATTTGCTTTCATGTTTGAAGGATCTTTAACTAGTTTTTTAAAAATTACTTTATCTAGTTAGTTATTCTTCAATTAGTAGAGTTTTCAAATTTTACAAAATATTTTCAAATTCTAATTTTAGAAAACCCCTACCAACCCTTTTAAGGGCGGATGGATGGGCAACCATGCCTTGTGAGCCTTATTGAAAAACTTTTTATCTTGTGTATGAATAGGGTGGATAATTATGAGTTATACACTTGATCCTCATCTTATTTTCAATTGGTATCACAATTGATATTTTTTTATATACTCATATTTTGTTTTCTATATATGTATGCTTCAAATTTCAAATAATACCGATTTCCATTGGTATTTTCATTTTCATACATATATATGATTTGATTGTGCTTGATTTATAATATATTTACATGTTTAAAGCACAAATTATGTTTATGCTAAGCTTGACTGAAATCTTGATTTCAAATTGGTATCTCAATTGGTATTTTAATGAACTTATGCATTATTTTCATTTGGTATTTTTATTGACATCTAAATTTACAATATACTTTAATTGGTATCAATATGTTTCGATTTCGATTGGGTTTCGATTTCAATTGGTATTGAGAATGTTTTACTATTTATTTCAGTTAGTATCAAAATTGGTATCAATAATGTTTTACCTTTTATTTGGTATCAAAATTTATCATATATTTCAATTGGTATCAAAATATAAAATATTTTCTTTCATTGGTATCAAAATGTACAAATGTTTTAATTTCAATTGGTATCACAAATTTTCAACTTCAAAAGGTATCAAAATCTTGTGATATCTCAAAATTGATTTGTTGATTTAAGAAAAATTCAAAATTTGTTTTAATACTTTGAGTAATTATCAAAATTTGTGTTAAAAATATTTTGATATGTATTGCCTATATGCAAGGGGAGCTTAACATCTCTTCTATATATAAATTTATGTTGAGTGTATCTTGTATTGAGGAGCTTGACATCTCTTCTTTATGTGGTACACGTGTGTAGGGGGAGCTTAACATCTCCACTTATGTATTATATATTATGCTTTATGTGAGTTAGAGTTTTGTCATCCCTTCTTCATGTAATGCATGTATGTAGGGGAGTTAACTTTACATCTTCCTCTTCATGAATGTATATCGCATATATATCTTTATTGTTGATTTTTTTTTTACCCCTTTGTTAATGATTGACAAAATGGGGGAGAATGACTGAGTTTATATATGCATATTTATAGTTTGTGTTTATGTTTATACAAAAAGGGGAGAATGATTTTGAAAGTTTATACAAAAAGGAGGAGAATGTTTTGGGCAAAGGATTTTTTATTTATGCATGTTTTTCTCACCTTGTTTATGCATATATATTTGTTTAGTTTTATACACTTCAATGCAATATCTATTTGTTTATTGTTATGCATAAGTTAAAGGGGAGTTTCTATGAAGCTTGACTTTAATCTATGCATATATAACTCTATGAGTTTTGTTATCATCAAAAAGAAGGAGATTGTTGGCCCAAAGGCCCATCACTCTAGTTTTAAAGATGATTAACTCATGTAGTTATAGTACTAATAATCTTGTGTTTAATTAATGTCAGATATTTGATCAAGATCTTAGTTGGTGTTTAGCTTCAACAAAGGATCAAGTCAAGTTTTGGAGCTAACACGTGTTGATTTAAGAGCTCGCGCATCAAGGTCACATCAAGTACTCAAGAGGAGTCAAGCTCATTGGATCAAGATTTGGACCAAGTCAGGAAGGAGAAGAAGATTTTCAAGTGAAGTTTTCAGAAGACATGTGTCAGTTTATGTTTGTAAGTATCAAAATTTTATTTTTAGATAAAATATAAAGGATATATTAGTTGGTGGATTGCTCAAGTTCATATAGACTCACACACAAAATTTATATGTATTTTTATAAAAGAGTTTTTGTTTTGGAAAAATACCAGATTGGTTTTTAAGCTTCAAAAATATACATATGGTTTATCAAAACTTAATTTAGAGCTTAATGTCAAAAATATAGATATTTCATCATATATGTGTAGTGGATCATATCCATACAAACTAAGCTTTAAAAGTGTTTAAAATATCTATTTTTATATTTGGAGGAGTTTTGGAAAAATCGGTTTTCAATTTGGAAAAATCATTTTGGAAAAATACAGATTTTTGTTTAAGACAAAACTTTCATTTTACAAAAATAGTTCAAAATGTTTGTAACATGTTTTGCTTTTTACTCAAACATGTTTGTATATCAAAGTATATTACTAAACTTATTTTTGTAGATTTTATGAGAATTTATGGGAATTTATTGAAGGTAAAAAGCCAAGTTTTAAATCCTTAAAATAACTGTTTTTGGCCTTCTGCCGGCCGACCACACAGTCGGCTGTGCCAGAGGTCGGTCAATCGGGCGGTCGACCGACGTGCATAAAGTGCATAGCCAAGGGCCGGTCGACCGCACGGTCGACTGCTAGAGAGCCTCTGCTATCTGGAAATGGTCCGGTCGACCGGGTGATCGACTGCTGGATCATTTGCCAGTTTACGGTCGACTGGCCGGTCAACCGCTAGCACAACGGTCAGAAATCTAACTGTTGGCCGGTCGACCGAATGCAGTCCAGACTGCTGAGTTGGCCCCCAACGGCTATATTTTTGAAGCCTATAAAAGGGGCTTCTCTTGGACTATTTTACACATGATTTGAAGTGGGTTTTTAAGCTAGGTTTTCATACACTTCTAAGTGTTTATCTCTACTTGTTTTAGAGCCAAATACTTGCATATCAAAAAGAGAGTTTTTCAAGAGTGTTTTGAAAAAGAGTTTTCTTGAGTTTTTCATCACCAAATCAATCCAAGTTTTCTGACATACACTTGAGATATCCATTGCTAGATCAATCCAATAGGGATCTTTGCTGTGAGAAAGTTTCGATCACCAAAGTGTTCTAATTTGTATTTGAGGAGGCGGACTTGCGGGTTCGCGTTGTTTTGAGTTCTAATGAGAGCTCGGTGTAGAGTTGCAGCCTCGGCAAGCTAGTGTACTTGTGGTGTGTGGCTCTTGTGGGAACAAGAGAGGGACTAGTGAGTCCAAGGAGTTCTAGTTTAAACTCGTTGTAGGTGTTGTGGCACCGAGTGATCCGGTGTGATCAGTTTATTATGGAAATCCTTCATAGTGTTGAAGGCAGGGACGTAGCGCAAGGTTGCTCGAATCTCGAAACAAATCTCCCGTGTTTGCGATTGCTCTCTCTCTATCTCTCACTTGTGTTTATATCTTGCATGCATACTTTGCCTTTATCTTTACTTGCTTGATATACTTGTGCCTATATTGTTATATGCTTGGGGATTATTTGCTCACACTTGTATTCAACAAAGAGAGTCATAGCGGCACCTCAACTTTTATCTAGAGGAATCTTGAGGAGATAGTCCAGAGCCCTTCACGGGGAATCCGGCTACACTCTTATGTTATACCTTGTGTGTTTAGCTTAAGAATTTTTAGTTTGCACAAATAGTTTTGATTTTACATTAATTTACCATTAGATTAGCTAGTCACCTATTCACCCCCTCTAGGTGATTTCAAAAGATCCATTAGTGGATAGTGAAATCCTTTACAGTGGCGAAGGCGGGGATGTAGAATAGTAAGTCAAACTTCGAAACAAATCTTGTTTGCGATTGTTTTATTGTATCTATTTCATTTACTTGTTTATTATTCAATCATTTTGTCGATCAGTACTCATCGCAGCAAGAAAGTAATTGAGCACCTCAACTCTTATTTAGAGGAATTACGTGGAGAAGTTCAGAGCCCTTCACGGGAAATCTGGCTTTAATTCTTGTTTTGAATGATCAGTTTGCATTATATATTATAAATTGTTTAGTATTTGCATTTGATTAGCTTTATAACTATTAACCCCCTTCTAGGTGTATTTTTAATTGGTATCAGAGCTTAGGTTTCTAGAGTTTGGCTTAACCACCTTAGAGATATCTTATCTGCTAATCACTTTATTGACATCTTCATTCTCATCCACTATAGTAAAATAGCCGAAGGTATTAAGACCCGTCTCAAATTTGATGGCCTTAACTTTCCCATATAGAAGGTTAAGATGACCGTGTTTTTGCAATCCCTAGGAAGCCGGGTTGCAAAGGCAGTGACTAAACCCTTTAGTATACCCGCTGATGATGAGAATACTTGGTCTGACATTTCTGTCAAGGAATTTGATGCCAATACAAAGGCACACTATGCATCTCTTCAAGCCTTGAGCGTTGACAATATAGCTATGGTCATTTATTGCAAATCTACTTATGAGATTTGGTCACACTTAGTAGTCACTCACGAGGGAACATTACAAGTTAAGAGTGCTAAAATTGATCTCTTACGTTCTCAATATGAGAATTTAACTTTGCATGAACATGATTTTATTGTTGATATGGTTACAAGAGTTACTAAAATCACTAATGGTCTTACTTCTCTAGGTGACGCTATAGGCAGTGACCAAAAGGTGAGGAAGGTCATTCGTGCTCTACCACCATCATGGGAGGCCAAGGTTACAACTCTAAAAGAGCTCAATGACTAGGAAGCGATGATGCTCATAGGACTTATCAGTAACCTTAAGACTAATAAGATGGAGAAGAAGGCTAGAAAAGAAACGGAGCCACAAAAGAAAAATACGATTGCCTTCAAGTCTACTCCCACCATCTCCGACGATGAAGAAAAAGAAGTGTTGGAACATGTTTTGATGAAGACATTTGTGAAGCATTTCATTTGGAGCTCTAGCACAAGATTTATCAAGAGTTCTTCATGATCAACGCTGCCCAAAGAGAGTTGATATGATGTGTTTTGTAAAATAAAATAGCATGTCAAAAGCCTTGATGCACACACACATATCATGTCTGTGTAGTCGACTTATATCCCTTCATAGTCGATTAATCACTTGTGTAGTTGACTTGACCCAACCCCTAGTCGACTAATCCTGTGTGTCAATTTATACCCAACTCTCTGTTTGTCCATTAGTCGACTTGACAGACAATATTAGTCGACTAATAGACTTTGTAGTCGACTAACCCTATTCCCCTAGTCGACTAATCCCTGGTCTAGTCGACTTAGATGTTAGTTGCAGTCGACTTGATTCAGTTAACCAGAAACCTGTCACTCGAACTTAACTTGACCTAGTCGACTAATACCCAAACCTAGTCGCTAACCATTGGAAAATTGCCTAGTATAGTCGACTAACTCAAAAGGCAAGTCGCTATAGGCAGTTCTGACTGTTGGACATTTTTTGTTATCTGATCTTTTGTGCAACGTTTTCCAACATTTCAAACATTTGAATTGCACCTATAACTACCCTAACTTACCCTAGTGTGCAGCTATATAAAACGTTGTTATTCTAAAGGCCAAAGTACAATCTTAATCTTTAGTTTTCTAAATCAAAAATTCTGCCAAACCTGAAAACTGATTTCCACTTCAGTTCTTCACCAAATTCAAATTACTTTGTGAAGTTCTCTGAAGTTTTCTCCTATACTAGACCTTGTCCATGTTCATACACAGTACCAAGGCTTATAGGAAAGTGTTGTAATAATCAAAGCAATCATTGTACACAGGTGTCTTCTTAGTGTAGAAGCAGTTGTACAAGGTGAAGTTTGTTCTCTTGGTATAGAGAGAAGGTGTACACATTTGGCAAAGGGGATTTGTCAAGTGGTGTGCATGGTTGTGATTTTGGGTATACAAAATCAAGGATAAAGGAAAATCTCAAGCGGGTGGCTTGGGGACTGGATGTAGGTCACGAGGACCGAACCAGGATAAATCTCAATTGTTTGCATTTGTTTAAACTTTTCTGAGATTTACTTTCCTTTTTGCAAGTTTATTTAGTTGATTAACTTTAATCTTTCTTTGTTTAGTATTTGTGTTAATTTGGTATTTTAGATCCATAAGTGCCAACAGAGAAAGTTTCACAATTTGGCATCATCTTAGGACCAACATTTGGTATCAGAGCCCCAACCGGCATACAAGCCCTGTGTTGACTGAGATTTCCTGCACACAAAAGATAGTATTTTAGTTTTAAGAATAGATGTGCAAGTTCTCAATTCTAATCCGCTGTAGCAGGGCTATGCGGGTCGTGATCCTCAGGGAGGGACTGCGATGGAAGCGTTAAGCAAGTTTCTCTAAAGTTTTTATTTTTATTTGTTAAGTTAGAAAGGAAGTGGTATTTACAATGGGTGGTAGAAAAGAATATGGAGATGAGTTGTATTTAATCTACAAAAAAGAAAAGAAAAGAAAAAGAAAGAAAACTTATCTCTTTAGTCTGCTTGCCGTTTGAACCGTTGCGATGATTTCCCTTTTCTTGGAAGGTGTACAAGCACGGCTTATGGGATCGTCCGCCTTCTTAATCTACTCTACGAAATGAAAAACAAGCTATGAAGACCTGTTCATCGCCATTGGGCCGTCAAGGTTCCTTCTTCGGCTAGGTATTCTCGAAGCAGTTGGATCTCATGGTGGGCAAGACATTAGAGAACAAATAGAAGAAAGTAGATACAAGATTAAAATAAGAATAAAAGAAACTAGAATAATACAAGAATAAATAAAACAAGCCTTGATTCGATTATTAAACAATGGTGGAAAAATAACACTTACACCGACTGTCACCATCAGTACAAGAAGATCCCTTCCTCCATGAATACATCATCTCCTCTCAGCTTTTACAAAAAGAAAATAAAAAATATACAAAGGTGGAAAGAAAACCTAAAAACCCTAACTTTGGCCCTTGGCTCTTCTCTGGACGCTGGACGCTCTGTACGTTGCACTGCAGGTGATATTTATAGGTGCAGAAGGCCGAGGAGTCCCGGATGAAGTTGCCCACGAAATCTGGGATTCTAACTCATCCAGAATGCCGCGCTTTTGCCGCGAGTCCGCGGCACTTTAGTGGCTTCTGGCCACGCGCTTTGGCGCGTGGCCTCTCCTGGTCCTTCCATCTGGGCGCCTGCTTCTGGAAGTTCGATCCTGACTCTAAATATTGGGATATGGATATAACTTGGAAATCAAGTTATCTAGACTTTGTATTCTCCCAATCTCTTTTAAACGAATTTCCTTCTCATCTTTGGCTTTTATGCACATCCTGCAAGAGTTTAGGGTTGGGTAGAATTCTATCCTTCCCTCATCTTTGATACACTTTGACAATCTGATATTTGCACTTTGACTCTTGGGCTTCAAATATGGGCTTGGATCTGGGCTTTTGGGCTCTTTAGGCTTTATTTATTGTTAACATAATAATTCGAGGCCTGCACACAATAAATTACAAATTATTAATAAATGTGCAGAATTAAATGAATAAATATGAAAATGTGATGGTAAATATGATGATAAAAATGCACTTTTGACTACCAATCACACCCCCACACTTATCTTTTTGCTCGTCCTCGAGTAAAAACAAAGAAAAAGAAAAAGTTAATCTAACCTAACTCACTTTCGTAGGAATCACGATTGCACTTAGCACGTGCAACAAGCCGTTAAACCTCTAGGTTTCCCTAGAGGACGAGTGTTGTCTCGTGAGGGTTTTCAGCGGATTGCACCCACAAAATCCATAAAAAGGAAAATATTTGAATTATTATTGAAGAGACTAAGTAGTCTATAAGTTTTAGGATTATCATTTTTATTCATTCTTCAAACCTGGTCTTTATAAAGTCAATTGTTATTCATTTTAGGTAAGGATTAAAATTGAATTTCTAATATAGTCTTTTTCGTTACCAAAAGTCATAGCACCCTTGTGAATCTAGG
This sequence comes from Agave tequilana, assembly GCA_038442645.1. Taxonomy (NCBI): domain Eukaryota; kingdom Viridiplantae; phylum Streptophyta; class Magnoliopsida; order Asparagales; family Asparagaceae; genus Agave; species Agave tequilana. Next base: position 22,147 of record JAVJIF010024891.1, on the reverse strand, counting down.
AATTCCTTAACTTGGACTCTCATGCCTCTTTATTATTTTTATAACTCATCTAATTTTCTTTCGTATAAGTATCAAGGCTTCTTGAGGCCCTCATACCTAACTAATTGACTATTAGATGTGTTAATATAATTTTTTTTTTAGTATGTATAACTCATCTAATTTTCTTTCGTATAAGTATCAAGGCTTCTTGAGGCCCTCATACCTAACTAATTGATTATTAGATGTGTTAATACATATATTATATTTCTTAGTCTTCTTAGGCTTTCTAATCCACCCATGTAACGAACTTAAAGTCGATGACTCCCAAACCGGTCGGCTTTAGGGCACCAGGTGAGAAAACACCCGCGGACTCAAATTCGAATGAACTAGGCCACAAAACTAAGGACTTTATTTTTATTTAGAACTCACCTTTAGGCGTGAATACTTATGCTTCTTGAGGCACATGTATCCAGCTTAATTGGTGATTTTTTTTTTTTTTTTTTATGAGGCACAAGGTCTTTGTCTTAGAATCCTAGATATGCATTTGGTATGCATACTTCATTAAGGTAAAAATCAAGACTAATTAATTATTCAATTTCTTCTCCTATACCTAAAAATTAAACAATTTATTTATTTTGACCAAGTTTTTAGAAATCCTAATCATGATTTTCCTAATCCTTAAAACTAACTTAGATTTCTTTCAAAAAATAAGTCAAAATATTTCCTTTTTATAACAATTTTTTTTTAAATTTTTTTTTTCAGAGATTTTTTTTTTATAGCAAATTTTTTTGTTAGTTTTTACCTATGTTAGTATGTTAGTAAAGCCACCCCCACACTTATCTCATGCATTGTCCTTAATGTATGAAATGAATGCATATATGCATGAAAAAGAACAAGGGAAGGCGGAAAATTACCTTAGGGGGTGGTTCCGGTGGTGGTCTAATTGGTCCACGAAATGCGGCCCAAACAAGATAACGTGGTAGTTCACGGGACCTACCTTTATTGACCTCTTTTTTATTTACATATTTACAGTCCCCAGAATGAATAGGATCATGGAAGATCCTCTCGTCAAACTTACTCCCTTTACATGACCAGTCCTGGAAAATCATCACAGAGTCATGGTCTATACCTATGTCCAACAAAAGAATGTGACTTGGTAAAATGGTTGACTTGGACTCAAGAATGATAGGTTCAGGAACGAATACCGACTCAGGAAAGAAACTTAAATCAAGTAAGGGTTCAGGAGTCGAGCTTGGTTCAAGGAGTGTGTCCAAGTCAAGAAGTTGAAACTCAAGTCCACAATCATCTTCCCACAATGTAATGTGACTCACTATTGGTGATTCAAGTTCAGGAATGATAGGTGTGGGAATCAAAACTGACTCTAAAATATTACCTAAGTCGGGTAACAAAACAGGAGTCAATAATGATTCAGGAATTTGAACTTGATCATAGATTTGAGAATCTAGGTCACATATTTCAGTAGGTTCAATCTCATAAAAATGAGAACTTACCAATTTGTCAATGGGACTTTCAAAAGTATGAAATTGGTCAAGTTCAATATGATGATCATCAAAAATGGGTGATTCAATTTCATTATCTATGGGTATAGGAATAAATGTTGGCTCAGAAAATTGGTCCAAATTGGGTAAGGATACCGGAGTCAACATAGATTCGAAAATGGAAACTGAATCGCAAAGTTGGGGATCGGGTTCACATTCACAATCTAATTCAATCTCATTGAAATTAAAACTAGCCAATTTGTCCAAGGATTGGGATTGATCAAGTTCATATTGATGTGATGAAATTGAATTTTGATCTAGGTCTTCTAGACAGAATGATTCTTGGTTCCTATCAACTTGGTCAAGAATGTTGGAAAGTCTAGAAATTTGATCATTCATTATATCTTGCAACCGATCCACTTTTTCTTCTAACCCATCAAATAAATCAATGGTGGACTGAAACCTTGGTGATGTGGGAAGAGACGTATATGAAGATAATGGTTGAACAGGTGGTTGACCATATGGCTCAGGGGTATTGAATCGCGATTGACTCTGTGAAGAGTAGTGATGATTATTCCAATCTTGTTCATAGTATTAGGACTGGGGCATGTAATGATTCGGATAAGACCAATCTGACACACTAGGTTGGTCAAAGTTATGATATGCCGGGTTGGTAATATCCGAAAAAGAGGTTGGTATATAATATGGATCCTCATTAAAATTGAATAAATTATTGTTATAGGCCATATCACACAAAGCAAACAAAAGAAAAAAAAACAAACAAAAAAGAAAAATTTCTAACCTAAGTTAGGGTAGACCTAGACCTAGACGACTCCTAACTGGTTAGACTGTCCACGGGAGGTAGGGTGTAGACTTTGACTACAAGTTAATCAGCCAGGTCGGGGCAAGAGTGGTGGGAGGTTTTCCGTCAAAGACGTTCCTTAATTAAATAACCACCACACTTCGGGCTTTCGGCCCTCAATCCCCTTCCTAGACACTGATTTGGCAAGAGTCAACTTCCAGCACTGTTCCCCCTTAGGATAATCTCCTATTGAGTCCGAGATGTCCCTAGGGCCAACGTCTACTAATTTTTATGTTAGGCTTGGGTTAGTGAGTGCTCGGGATATGATTTTTGGGCTAAGGAAGGGTGATGAAATCCCCACCTTATCTTGTTAATGGGTTATGCCCTTAAGATGAATTAGTGCAAGTGTACAAGATAAATAGATAAGAATCACTCAAAGCAGAAAATCAACCAAGAGATGAATCCTATTCTACATGCAATGCGTACATACCTTGCTTCTCCAGCACTCTTCAAAAGTAAAAAAATAATTGAAAAGACACGTGCCTAATATGCAAACGTCTAATCAATTTTTATTTTTAACAACAAATAATTTACTGTTGAATTAATTAGCAGTTGCAGAGTGATCACAGAGAAATATAATCACAGCAGAAATCAGAATTTTGCAATGCAGAGCAACCTGCAGAAAAGCAGGTTAGTAGTTCACTACTATTGCCGCGGATCCGCGGCAAATTAGTAGGTCCAAGTGCTCTGCCTTCGAGGGCAGAGGCACTGGATTGCTGTATGTCCTTGCTGCTGCTCTGTTTTTGTTTCCTGTTCTCTGTACCTGCAACAGAAAAGAATAAAAGAATTAGTTAATAAATTTTTTTTTTAGAGAATAACTTACCGTCCCTCCCCGGCAACGGCGCCAATTTGTTGACTGAGATTTCCTGCACACAAAAGATAGTATTTTAGTTTTAAGAATAGATGTGCAAGTTCTCAATTCTAATCCGCTGTAGCAGGCTATGCGGGTCGTGATCCTCAGGGAGGGACTGCGATGGAAGCGTTAAGCAAGTTTCTCTAAAGTTTTTATATTTTTATTTGTTAAGTTAGAAAGGAAGTGGTATTTACAATGGGTGGTAGGAAAGAATATGGAGATGAGTTGTATTTAATCTACAAAAAAGAAAAGAAAAGAAAAGAAAGAAAACTTATCTCTTTAGTCTGCTTGCCGTTTGAACCGTTGCGATGATTCCCTTTTCTTGGAATGTGTACAAGCACGGCTTATGGGATCGTCCGCCTTCTTAATCTACTCTACGAAATGAAAAACAAGCTATGAAGACCTGTTCATCGCCATTGGGCCGTCAAGGTTCCTTCTTCGGCTAGGTATTCTCGAAGCAGTTGGATCTCATGGTGGGCAAGACATTAGAGAACAAATAGAAGAAAGTAGATACAAGATTAAAATAAGAATAAAAGAAACTAGAATAATACAAGAATAAAATAAAACAAGCCTTGATTCGATTATTAAACAATGGTGGAAAAATAACACTTACACCGACTGTCACCATCAGTACAAGCAGATCCCTTCCTCCATGAATACATCATCTCCTCTCAGCTTTTACAAAAAGAAAATAAAAAATATACAAAGGTGGAAAGAAAACCTAAAAACCCTAACTTTGGCCCTTGGCTCTTCTCTGGACGCTGGACGCTCTGTACGTTGCACTGCAGGTGATATTTATAGGTGCAGAAGGCCGAGGAGTCCCGGATGAAGTTGCCCACGAAATCTAGGATTCTAACTCATCCAGAATGCCGCGCTTTTGCCGCGAGTCCGCGGCACTTTAGTGGCTTCTGGCCACGCGCTTTGGCGCGTGGCCTCTCCTGGTCCGTCCATCTGGGCGCCTGCTTCTGGAAGTTCGATCCTGACTCTAAATATTGGGATATGGATATAACTTGGAAATCAAGTTATCTAGACTTTGTATTCTCCCAATCTCTTTTAAACGAATTTCCTTCTCATCTTTGGCTTTTATGCACATCCTGCAAGAGTTTAGGGTTGGGTAGAATTCTATCCTTCCCTCATCTTTGATAATTGCAACTTTAGCCCTTGTATAATTGCACATTGACAATCTGATATTTGCACTTTGACTCTTGGGCTTCAAATATGGGCTTGGATCTGGGCTTTTGGGCTCTTTAGGCTTTATTTATTGTTAACATAATAATTCGAGGCCTGCACACAATAAATTACAAATTATTAATAAATGTGCAGAATTAAATGAATAAATATGAAAATGTGATGGTAAATATGATGAAAAATGCACTTTTGACTACCAATCACCCTGCATACCTAGTCAACAACAACAAGCAAGGTTGGCAATTGAGTTCCCTTCATCAAAATTCAAAGAAGGACATTCTACTCAACGTCCACCGCTATTTGACGGATCCAACTATAACTATTGGAAGTGTAGAATGAAGATCTACTTGCAATCGCTCAACTACGAACTCTGGAACATCGTAGAAGCATCGTACGCCAAACCATCAACCAACTACAACGCTTGGACTGATGATCAAAAGAAGAATGCGAACCTTGACGCCAAAGCGATGAATGCCTTGTTCTGTGCATTAACCAAAGAAGAATTCAACTGTGTGTCAATAGCCACTTCTGCACATGAAATATGGCATACTCTTCAGGTAACACACGAAGGCACAAGTAAAGTTAAAGAATCTAAAATATCTGTTCTTGTCTACAGGTTTGAATTATTCAAAATGGAGGAGAATGAAACCATATCAGGAATGGTTACAAGATTCACCGATATTACCAATTCATTAGCATCCCTTGGAAAGGACTACACCCAAGTCGAAAAGAGTTCGTAAGATCCTTCGTGCACTCACACCAGAATGGGAGAAGAAGACAACCGCTATTGAAGAAGCCAATGATCTCTCAACTATGACGTTAGAAAACCTAATTGGTAATCTAATGGCATATGAAGTGCAATTAGAAGAAAGAAAGAAGGACGAACGACAAACAACTTAAAGAAGAAAGAACTTGTTTTTCATGCATCCTCCAATACGGACGATTCCAATGATGATGAAGAGGAGATGGCAATGCTCTCAAAGAAATTCAGGAGATTCCCAAAGCAAGGTAAATTCAAATGCTTTAATTGCAATAAACCAGGTCATTTGAAGATGGATTGCCCATTGCTCAAAAATAAAGGTAAAATCAAGAGCAAAAAATTTAGAAAGAAGAAAAACTATGAAGCCTCATGGGAGAACAGTGATTCCACATCCTCTGACGAAGAAGAAAGCACAGAATGTGTCAACCTATGTTACATGGCCATAGAAGATGATGAGGTATCATTTACTGAACTTTCTGATGCATTTCATGAATTGTTTAATGATCTAAAACATGAAAAACTGAAAAATAAAGTTTTATCAAAAGAAAATGAAAAACTTTTAAATGAAAATTCATGTTATACTTTACAATTTTCTTCTATAAATTCTCAAAAAGATGAGTTTGAAAAAGTCATATCATCTTTGAAAAATGATAATGAGAAGTTTATAAAAGAAAACATTTTTCTTAAAAAGGAAACTATGTCTTTGAATGAAAGGATTTCTATCTTAGATAAAGACATGTTAGTTTTCAAAAAGAAATATAAAGATATTTTGCAAAATGTGACTAAGTTCAATAAAGGAAAAAAGAAATTGAATGATTTGTTATCTTTTCAGAAGTTATCACATAATAATTATGGTATTAGATATTTTGAAAATTCTTCATGTTGTAGTAATCCATATAGTTCTTTTGTAAAAGAAAGTCTAAGAAAAATAAGTTTATATGGATTCCTAAGAATTTAAGCCTAATTGATAAAAATACCTATATTGCATCATACATTTATGATATATGTAATTCATGCAATTATGTGTATACTAACAGGTGAAAACAAAATTCTAAATAGATTTGGACTCCTAAAGGTTAACATGTTCTTTTATGTTTGGTACCATCTAACGTTTATCTTGTAGGTACCATATAAGAAAGTTGATAAGAACATATATATATATATAGTTAATGATATATTTGTTGCAGGGGGAGAACAAAGTATTTCTCTATTTGTTATAACCCAATTTCTGCAGGTGGAGGAAAATATAACTTATTTTCTCCAGGGGGAGCATATGTGCACACAACGTGTCATCATCAAAAAGGGGGGAAATGTTGGAACATGTTTTGATGAAGACATTTGTGAAGCATTTCATTTGGGCTCTAGCACAAGATTTATCAAGAGTTCTTCATGATCAAGGCTGCCCAAAAAGAGTTGATATGATGTGTTTTGTAAATATAAAATAGCATATCAAAAGCCTTGATGCACACACACATATCATGTCTGTTTAGTCGACTTATATCCCTTCATAGTCGACTAATCACTTGTGTAGTCGACTTGACCCAACCCCTAGTCGACTAATCCTGTGTGTCAATTTATACCCAACTCTCTGTTTGTCCATTAGTCGACTTGACAAACAATATTAGTCGACTAATAGACTTTGTAGTCGACTAACCCTATTCCCCTAGCCGACTAATCCCTGGTCTAGTCGACTTAGATGTTAGTTGCAGTCGACTTGATTCAGTTAACCAGAAACCTGTCACTCGAACTTAACTTTACCTAGTCGACTAATACCCAAACCTAGTCGACTAACCTTTGGAAAATTGCCTAGTATAGTCGACTATAGACAGTTTCTGACTGTTGGACAGTTTCTATTATCTGGTCTTTTATGCAACGTTTTCCAACATTTCAAACATTTGAATTGCACCTATAACTACCCTAACTTACCCTAGTGTGCAGCTATATAAAGGGTTGTTATTCTAAGGCCAAATTATAATCCTAATCTTCAGTTTTCTAAATCAAAAATTCTGCCAAACCTGAAAACTGATTTCTACTTCAGTTCTTCACCAAATTCAAATTCCTTTGTGAAGTTCTCTGAAGTTTTTCTCCTATACTAGACCTTGTCCACGTTCATACACAGTACTAAGGCTTATAGGAAAGTATTGTAATACTCAAAGAAATTATTGGACACGGGTGTCTTCTTGGTGTAGAAGCAGAGTTGTACAAGGTGAAGTTTGTTCTCTTAGTGTAGAGAGAAGGTGTACACATTTGGCAAAGGGGATTTGTCAAGTGGTGGGCATGGTTGTGATTTTGGGTCTATAAAATCAAGGATAAAGGAAAATCTCAAGCGGGTGGCTTGTGGACTGGATGTAGGTCACGAGGACCGAACCAGGATAAATCTCTCGTGTTTGCGTTTGTCTAAACTTTCTGAGATTTACTTTCCTTTTTGCAAGTTTATTTATTTGATTAACTTTAATCCTTCTTTGTTTAGTATTGTGTTGATTTGGTATTTTAGATCCATAAGTGCCAACAGAGAAAGTTTCGCAATGGCATCATCTCGGGACCAACAACAAGAAGAAGAAGATCTTTACCTCCTTGTGAAAAATGTAAGGTGGATATACAACAAGGCCAAGTTCAATAATAGAAGACGATGGCAAGGGAAGGAGGATAAGAAAATCATTTGTTTCAATTGTTGAAACCCTGACATATCATTGCCGAATATCTGAAAATCAAAAACAAGCCATCTACCTCAAACAAGTCATCTACCTCAAAGAAGCCATATAAGAAGAAAACTCTCAAAGCAACGTGGGATTCAGAAAGTGAATCCGAAGAAGAGGTGGATACGACAAACTTGTGTTTCATGGCAAATGATAACGCACCTAAGGTAAACTCTGAACCATCCCTCGATGAATGTGAATTAACTATGGATGAATTAGATGAGGCATTTGAAGAAGTTTCAAATAATTATGATTTTTTACAAAAAAAAACTAAAAATGAAAAAGAATTATGAAACTCCTCAAATAAAATTATCACCCTTTCTAAAGAAAAGGTTGCTTTATCTTCCACTCTTAATTTACACAAATAGATTTTGATGCATACAAGGTTTCATGTAAAGAAAAATTTCTCATGATTGATGAAAATAAAATTTTATTTTAAAAACTAAAATCAACACTTTGAGAAATATTTTAAAAAAAATCTGAGTTTTATAAGGCTAGATTAGAGGCCATGTTTTCTAAGAAAAATACTTCAAAGAAACATACAGATGCTCACACTTCAAAATCACAATACATTCTTACTCATAAACATGCCACACACACTAAGCATGCTCATGTTTTACATGCTCATCATACACATCATGCATTTATGTATAGTAGAGCATATTCATGCACTTATTGTGGCCGGAATGGTCACCTAGCTAAATTTTATTTTGATCATATAAATTCTTCTAATAATCATATTTGGGTTCGAAGTACTAACATCATTGGGCCCAAAAAAAATATGGGTACCAAAATCAACTTCATTATTTAATGTAGGTATACACCAAGGCTCCAAGACATAGGGAGCAGTGGTATCTTGATAGCGGTTGCTCAAAGCACATGATTTGGGATGTCAATAATTTTGCAACCCCATCAAGGTATCATGAAGGTGGCATTATCACCTACGGAAATGACTCAAAGGGGGTAACATTATCGGTATAGGTAACATTAAAATTGGCTCATGTCTATTGATTGAAAATGTTGTTTTACTTGATGGTCTCAAGTATAACCTCTTGAGCATTAGTCAACTTTGAGACGGAGGTTTTTAAGTTATTTTTGATGATTTCTCTTGCAATATTTTAGATAAAAAAACCAATGCATGCATTCTTTTCGAATTTTGTGAAAATAATGTAAATATTATGTATATGTTAAATATAAATTGTAATGCTACATGTTTAAATGCTTTCAATGAGGAGTCTTGGTTATGGCATAGAATATTAGGCCATGTCCCTTTTGACCATCTATTTAGAATTAACTCTAAGGAATCGATGAAGGGTATTCCTTGAAGTTTGAAAAGGACTGCATTTGTGATGCGTGCCAACTTGGGAAACAAATCAAGTTCTCTTTCAAACCAATCAAGAATATCATCACATTTAGACTATTAGAGTTAATCCACATAGATTTGTTTGATCTTCCTAAAACTAAGAGTTTAAATTCAAACCGTTTTGTTTTTGTTTTGGCTGATGGTTTTTCTCATTTTACATAGGTTTCTTTTTGGAACATAAAGATCAAGCCTCTTCACATGTTAATGTTTTTAGAAAAAAGGTTGAAAAGAAAAAAGTTTTTCAATTTTGCGCATAAGAAGTGAAAGAGGTGGTGCATTAACCATTCTTTTATCATTTATTACGAAGAAAATGAAATTAGACATGAACTATCTTGTTCTAGAACTCCACAACAAAATGGAGTAGTTGAAAGGAAGAATCGTACTTTTCAAGAAATGGCTATGACAATGATTAGTGATATGGACTCCCTCAATATTTATGGACCGAGGCCGTAAACACTTCATGTTACATATCAAATAGAATTTATTTTTATAAAAATACTTTCAAAACTTCTTTTAAAATTTACTATTTGAAAAAGCCTAATGTTTCTTACTTTAGAGTTTTTGGATATAAATGTTTTGTTTTAAACACAAAAGATAACTTAGAAAAATTTGATGCCAAAGCTTTTGAAGCTATTTTTGTTGGTTATTCTAAACACTAGCATGGCTTATAAAATCTTTAATAAATCTACTTTGACTATTGAAGAATCTATGCATGTTAAGTTTGAAGAATCTATTCTTTTGTTAAGAATGTTGTGGAGATTGATTCTTTAGGTGAAGACATGAGGAAAATAACCTTGAAGGACTCACGCATCCAAGAAGATAAGCCAAATCTTGATGAATAAGGTGCAGTTCAAGAGGTTAAAGTGGCACCAACACAACCACTTCTAAAAGATTGGAGATATGTTACAAGTTAAAGGTTGAAAAAGAAAAAAGTTTTTCGATTTTGCGCATAAGAAGTGAAAGAGGTGGTGCATTAACCATTCTTTTATCATTTATTATGAAGAAAATGAAATTAGACATGAACTATCTTGTTCTAGAACTCCACAACAAAATGGAGTAGTTGAAAGGAAGAATCGTACTTTTCAAGAAATGGCTATGACAATGATTAGCGATATGGACTCCCTCAATATTTATGGACCGAGGCCGTAAACACTTCATGTTACATATCAAATAGAATTTATTTTTATAAAAATACTTTCAAAACTTCTTTTAAAATTTACTATTTGTAAAAGCCTAATGTTTCTTACTTTAGAGTTTTTGGATATAAATGTTTTGTTTTAAACACAAAAGATAACTTAGAAAAATTTTATGCCAAAGCTTTTGAAGCTATTTTTGTTGGTTATTCTAAACACTAGCATGGCTTATAAAATCTTTAATAAATCTACTTTGACTATTGAAGAATCTATTCTTTTGTTAAGAATGTTGTGGAGATTGATTCTTTAGGTGAAGACATGAGGAAAATAACCTTGAAGGACTCACCCATGCAAGAAGATAAGCCAAATCTTGATGAATAAGGTGCAGTTCAAGAGGTTAAAGTGGCACCAACACAACCACTTCTAAATGATTGGAGATATGTTACAAGTTAAAAGGTTGAAAAAGAAAAAAGTTTTTCGATTTTGCGCATAAGAAGTGAAAGAGGTGGTGCATTAACCATTCTTTTATCATTTATTATGTAGAAAATGAAATTAGACATGAACTATCTTGTTCTAGAACCCCACAACAAAATGGAGTAGTTGAAAGGAAGAATCGTACTTTTCAAGAAATGGCTATGACAATGATTAGTGATATGGACTCCCTCAATATTTATGGACCGAGGCCGTAAACACTTCATGTTACATATCAAATAGAATTTATTTTTATAAAAATACTTTCAAAACTTTTTTTAAAATTTACTATTTGAAAAAGCCTATTGTTTCTTACTTTAGAGTTTTTGGATATAAATGTTTTGTTTTAAACACAAAAGATAACTTAGAAAAATTTGATGCCGAAGCTTTTGAAGCTGTTTTTGTTGGTTATTCTAAACACTAGCATGGCTTATAAAATCTTTAATAAATCTACTTTGACTATTGAAGAATCTATGCATGTTAAGTTTGAAGAATCTATTCTTTTGTTAAGAATGTTGTAGAGATTGATTCTTTAGGTGAAGACATGAGGAAAATAACCTTGAAGGACACACCCATCTAAGAAGATAAGCCAAATCTTGATGAACAAGGTGCAGTTCAAGAGGTTAAAGTGGCTCCAACACAACCACTTCTAAAAGATTGGAGATATGTTACAAGTTAAAAGGTTGAAAAAGAAAAAAGTTTTTCGATTTTGCGCATAAGAAGTGAAAGAGGTGGTGCATTAACCATTCTTTTATCATTTATTACGAAGAAAATGAAATTAGACATGAACTATCTTATTCTAGAACTCCACAACAAAATGGAGTAGTTGAAAGAAAGAATCGTAATTTTCAGGAAATGGCTATGACAATGATTAGTGATATGGACTCCCTCAATATTTATGGACCGAGGCCGTAAACACTTCATGTTACATATCAAATAGAATTTATTTTTATAAAAATACTTTCAAAACTTCTTTTAAAATTTACTATTTGAAAAAGCCTAATGTTTCTTACTTTAGAGTTTTTGGATATAAATGTTTTGTTTTAAACACAAAAGATAACTTAGAAAAATTTTATGCCAAAGCTTTTGAAGCTATTTTTGTTGGTTATTCTAAACACTAGCATGGCTTATAAAATCTTTAATAAATCTACTTTGACTATTGAAAAATCTATGCATGTTAAGTTTGAAGAATCTATTCTTTTGTTAAGAATGTTGTAGAGATTGATTCTTTAGGTGAAGACATGAGGAAAATAACCTTGAAGGACTCACCCATCCAAGAAGATAAGCTAAATCTTGCTGAACAAGGTGCAGTTCAAGAGGTTAAAGTGGCACCAACACAACTACTTCTAAAAGATTGGAGATATGTTACAAGTTATCCTAAGGAACTCATCATAGGTAATATATCAAAGGGGGAAACTACTCACTCCAAACTCCCTCATTTTTGTGGCCATTTTGATTTTATTTCTCATATAGAACAAAGAACATCCTCGAAGCCGATGGTGACTCATATTGGTTGCTTGCTATGTAAGAAGAGCTAAATAAATTTGAGCGCAACTAAGTTTGGCACCTTGTCCCTGGACCACATGATAGACCAACCCTTGGTATTAAATGAATTTTTAGGAACAAGTGGATGAGTGGGTAATGTTGTTAGGATAAAGCTAGGTTAGTGGCTCAAGGTTACACCCAAATTGAAGGTATCGATTTTGAGAAAACCGTTGCACACGTAGCACGGCTTGAAGCCATACGGATTACACTTGCTTTTGCTTCTTTTAAAGATTTCAAACTTTTTCAAATGGATGTCAAAAGCAAATTTTTAAATGGTTTTATTGAAGAGGAAGTGTATGTTGAACAACCCCCAAAGTTTGTTGATCCTACACATTCGGATTTTATTTTCAAATTAGACAAAACTTTATATGGTTTAAAGCAAGCTCCAAGAGCTTGGTATCAAAGACTTTCAACTTTCCTTATCTCAAATGGTTTTGTAAACGGTAAAGTAGATACTACTTTGTTTACAAAGCATGTACGTAATGATATCCTAATTGTTCAAATTTATATTGATGATATTATATTTGGATCTACTAATGAAAATTATTGTAAAGATTTTGAATCATGCATGAAGAATGAATTTGAGTTGTCTATGATGGGCAAGCTAAAACTACTTCCTTGGACTCCAAATCAAGTAAAAGAGTGATGAAATTTTTATAAATCAAGCCAAATACACAAGGAAACTCATCAAGAAATTTTGACTTGAAGATGCAAAGTCAAGCAAGACTCTCATGGCTACCATAACAAAACATGACAAAGATGAATAAGGTATAAATGCAGGCATTAAACTTTATAGAAGTATGATTGATAGCTTACTTTAATTAACAGCTAGTAGGCTGGATACTATGTTTAGTGTGTGTCTCTGTGCCAGATTTCAATCTTGTCCTAAAGAGTCCAATGATTGGTAGTGAAAAGTGCATTTTTATCATCATATTTACCATCATATTTTCATATTTATTCATTTAATTCTGCACATTTATTAATAATTTGTAATTTATTGTGTGCAGGCCTCGAATTATTATTTTAAAGCTTAAAGAGCCCAAAAGCCCAGATCCAAGCCCATATTTGAAGCCCAAGAGTAAAAGTGCAAATATCAATTGTCAAAGTACAATTATGCAAGGGCTAAAGTTGCAATTATTAAAGATGAGGGAAGGATAGAATTCTACCCAACCCTAAACTCTTGCAGGATGAGCATAAAAGCCAAAGATAAGAAGGAAATTCGTGGATAAAAGATTTGGGATATTTGAGATCAAGGTAACTTGATTTCTAAGTTATCTCGAAAATCCAGAATAAAGAGCCAGGATCACACTTCCAGAAGCAAGCGCCCAGATGGACGGACCAGAAGAAGCCACGGGCCAAAGCGCGTGGCCAGATTCCCTAGAAATGCCGCAATTCCACGGCAAAATCCCAGTTTCTGCGGCAAAGTTGATGACATCATGGACCAACTTTCGTGGGCTACTTCATTCGGGACTCTTCGGCCTTCTGCACCTATAAATACCCCCTGCAGTGCAACGTACAGAGTCGTCCAGCGTCCAGCAAAGGGCCAAAAGTTAGGGTTTTTAGGTTTTCTTGTAGTTTAGATTTTATTTCTTCCATTGTAAATTTTTATTTTTTTTTTGTGAAAGCTGAGAGGAGATGATGTATTCATGGAGGAAGGGATCCACTTGTACTGATGGTGACAGCCGGTGTAAGTTGTAATTTTCCACCATTGTTTAATAGTCAAATCAAAGCTTGTTTTTGTTCTTTTTATTCTATTCTTGTTTTATTGTGTCTCTATCTTTGTTCTATCATCGTTCTTCTATTTTTTATGACATTGTTTCTTTCTCTAATGTCTTGCCCACCATGAGATCCAACTGCTCCGAGAATACCTAGCCGAAGAAGGAAACCCTGATGGCCTATGGCGATGAACAGGTCTTCATAGTTGCTTTTTATTCCATAGTTAAGAAGGCGGACGATCCTATATGCCATGCTTGTACGCCTTCCAAGAAAAGGTAAATCATCGCAACGGTTCAAACGGTAAGCAGACTGAAGAGGTAAGTTTTCTTTTCTTTTCTTTTCTTTTTGTAGATTAAATCACAACTTCTCCCAATTCTTTTATTTGCCGACCCATTGTAAATACCACTTCCTTTCTAATTTAACTAATAAAAATAAAACTTTAGAGAAACTTGCTTAACGCTTCCATCGCAGTCCCTCCCTGAGGATCACGACCCGCATAGCCTTGCTACAGCGGATTAGAATTGAGAACTTGCACATCCTATTCTTAAAACTAAAATACTACATTTTGTGTGCAGGAAATCTCAGTCAACAAATTGGCGCCGTTGCCGGGGAGGGACGGTAAGTTATTCTCTAATAAAAAAATTATTTTTTATTAACTAATTCTTTTATTCTTTTCTGTTTGCAGGTTTGGAGAACAGGAAACAGAAACATAGCAGCAGCAGTGGACATATAGCTATCCTGTGCCTCTGCCCTCGAAGGCAGAGCACAGGAAGCTACTGTTTTGCCGCAGATCTGCGGCCAGAGCCGCAATTCTGCGGCAACAGTAGAGAACTACTGATCCTAATTTCTGCAGGTTGCTGCAAAGTTCGAATACTGTTTACTGCTCTGTTGATTTTGTTCTGTGATAACCCTGCTTACTGCTAATTAATTCAACAGTAAAAAGTTTATTGTTAATGATAAAAATTGATTAGACGTTTGCATATTAGGCACGTGTCTTTTCAATTTATTTATTTTTACTGTTGAAGAGTGCTGGCGACAAGGTACGTTTGCATAGCATATAGATTAGGAAACATTTGGTTTTTTACTGCTTTCTTGAGTGATTACTTTTCTACAGCTTACACGTACACTAATTCATCTTAAGGGCATAACCCATAAATAAGATAAGGTGGGGATTTCATCACCCTTCCTTAGCCCAAAAATCATATCCCAAGCACTCACTAACCCAAGCCTAACTTAAAAATTAGTAGACGTTGGCCCTAGGGACATCTCGGACTCAATAGGAGATTATCCTAAGGAGGAACAGTGCTGGAAATTGACTCTTGCTAAATCAGTGTCTAGAAAAGGGATTGAGGGCCGAAAGCCCGAAGATTGGTGGTTATTTAATTAAGGAACGTCTTTGACGGAAAACCTCCCACCACTCTTGCCCTGACCTGGCTGATTAACTTGTGGTCAAAGTCTGCACCCGACCTCCCGTGGACAGTCTAACCAGTTAGGAGTCGTCTAGGTCATAGGTCTACCCTAACTTAAGTTAGAATTTTTCTCTTTTTTGTTTGTTTATTTGTTTTTTTTTTTTCTTTGTTTGTGTTGGTGTGATATGGCATATAATAATAATTCCAATTTTAATCCATATTACACACCTAACTATTATTCGGATATTACCAACCCGGCATATCACAACTTTGACCAATCTAGTGTGCCGGAATGGTCTTATCCGAATAACGATAACCCACACCCCCCATCTTATGACTATAATTTCCATAATAATTTCAACTCGTCACAGAGTTTATGGGGTTTCGAGTCCCCGAGTCTAATTCTCGACCAAATTGTCCTCCATATCCATCTAGTCCACATTCTTCCCAAGATTCATACTCAGATCCACCCATTCAGAATAGAAATCCATCTATCTTGGAAATGATGAGTATGAATGAGTCCAAGCAAAAATCACCATCAATCTTAGACATGATGATGCGTGAGTCCACCGACTCACAACTTCATCACGATTACCCGTCCTATTTTCAAGTCCAATCAGAACATGATGCACCTATCGACTATGAAGCGATGCTTGCCGCCATGAATCAGGCTAGATTAGCCCATGATCATGACCTAGATTTGATGGTTGAATCTTTACGTTCTCACCGTTCGGCCATTTCTGCTTTCATTGACCACTCGATTAGAGCCGACGAACCAAGTTGCTTTGGACAACAAGATTCTAATTCAGTACCATCATGTGAACTTGCCGAAACTTCAAATTCTGATAACTTGGCAAGTTTTTCCTTTCCTGAATTAGAACTTGAACATGAATATGATCATGATCTTCCACTTGATGATTCAATTTATTTCCTGATCCAATAATGACTCCAGTGTCTCCACCTGATTTCACTTTTCCCGAGTCAACATTGGATCCTATTCTAATTCATTATGAAATTGAATCACCCATTTTAGATGATCATATTGAACTTGACCTAGATTCTCACAATCTCTTTACTTCTGAAACTGATTGTACAATTCTGACGGAAGATGTTGACCTTAGTTTTGAAGAATTGTATGGCGATGAGCTAGAATTCCTTAATATTGGAAGTAAAGAAATATCACTCATATTAGGTCACATTTCATTGTGGGAAGAAGATTGTGGACTTGAGTTTCTATTTCTTGACTTGGACCCACTTCCTGAACTTAGCCCGACTCCTGAGCCCTTACTTGATTTGAGCTTCTTCCCTGAGTCGGTATTCGTTCCCGCACCAATAATGTCCAAGTCAATAATTCCATCTTTTCATACTCCATTTTGGGACAAGGAGGTTGAGACAATTAACTCTGAAATTTATTATGAAAATTGGAAATTTGATGGGGTGGAAATACTAAAAACTGATTATACATATATTTTAGTGGGTTATGTAAGGAAAGTTTCTGGTGGGTTCCACCAAATTATCTGTTATCTTGATTGGGCCGCATTTCGTGGACCAATTAGACCACCTCCGGAACCACCACCTTAAGGTAACTTCCGCCTTCCCTTGTTCTGTTTCATGCATATATGCATTCATTCATACATTGAGGACAATGCATGAGATAAGTGTGGGGGTGGGCTTTACTAACATACTAACATAGGTAAAAACTAACAAAAATTTGCTAAAAAAAAAAAATTGTTATAAAAAGGAAGTATTTTGACTTATTTTTTGAAAGAAATCTAAGTTAGTTTTAAGGATTAGAAAAATCATGATTAGGATTTCTAAAAACTTGGTCAAAATAAATAAATTGTTTAAATTTTAGGTATAGGAGAGAAATTGAAAAAATAATTAGTCTTGATTTTTACCTTAATGAAATGTGCATACCTAATGCATATCTAGGATTCTAAGACAAAGACCTTTGTGCCTCATATATATAAAAAAAAAAAGAGAAAATCACCAATTAAGCTGGATACATGTGCCTCAAGAAGCATAAGTATTCACGCCTAAAGGTGAATGCAAAAAATATAAAAAATAATAAAACCTTAGTTTCGTGGCCTAATTCACTCGAATTTGAGTCCGCGGGGTGTTTTCTCACCTGGTGCCCTAAAGCCGACCGGTTTGGGAGTCATCGACTTTAAGTTCGCAACATGGGTGGATTAGAAAGCCTAAACTAAGAAAAATTACTTATATGTATTAACACATCTAATAATCAATTAGTTAGGTATTAGGGCCTCAAGAAGCCTTGATACTTACACGAAAGAAAATTAGATGAGTTATACATATCAAAAAATAATAATATTATTATATAAATAAATAATAAAGAGGCATGAGAGTCCAAGTTAAGGAATTCTTAGTAAAAACATAAGGATGCATATGATTTTTGGTAACGAAAAAGACTATATTAGAAATTCAATTTTAATTCTTACCTAAAATGAAAAAACAATTAATTTTATAATGACTAAGTTTAAAGAATGAATAAAAATGAGGATCCTAAACTTATAGACTACTTAATCTCTTCAATAATAATTCAAATATTTTTCTTTTTATGGATTTTGTGGGTGCAATCCGCTGAAAACCCTCACGAGACAACACTCGTCCTCTAGGGTAACCTAGGGGTTTAACGGCTTGTTGCACATGCTAAGTGCAACCGTGATTCCTACGAAAGTGAGTTAGGTTAGATTAATTTTTCTTTTCTTTTCTTTTTCTTTGTTTTTACTCGAGGACGAGTAAAAAGATAAGTGTGGGGGTGTGATTGGTAGTGAAAAGTGCATTTTTATCATCATATTTACCATCACATTTTCATATTTATTCATTTAATTCTGCACATTTATTAATAATTTGTAATTTATTGTGTGCAGGCCTCGAATTATTATTTTAAAGCTTAAAGAGCCCAAAAGCCCATATCCAAGCCCATATTTGAAGCCCAAGAGTAAAAGTGCAAATATCAATTGTCAAAGTACAATTATGCAAGGGCTAAAGTTGCAATTATTAAAGATGAGGGAAGAATAGAATTCTACCCAACCCTAAACTCTTGCAGGATGAACATAAAAGCCAAAGATAAGAAGAAAATTCGTGGATAAAAGATTTGGGATATTTGAGATCAAGGTAACTTGATTTCTAAGTTATCTCAAAAATCCAGAATAAAGAGCCAGGATCACACTTCCAGAAGCAAGCGCCCAGATGGACGGACCAGAAGAAGCCACGCGCCAAAGCGCGTGGCCAGATTCCCTAGAAATGCCGCAATTCCACGGCAAAATCCCAGTTTCTGCGGCAAAGTTGATGACATCATGGACCAACTTTCGTGGGCTACTTCATCCGGGACTCTTCGGCCTTCTGCACCTATAAATACCCCCTGCAGTGCAACGTACAGAGTCGTCCAGCGTCCAGCAAAGGGCCAAAAGTTAGGGTTTTTAGGTTTTCTTGTAGTTTAGATTTTATTTCTTCCATTGTAAATTTTTATTTTCTTTTTGTGAAAGCTGAGAGGAGATGATGTATTCATGGAGGAAGGGATCCACTTGTACTGATGGTGACAGCCGGTGTAAGTTGTAATTTTCCACCATTGTTTAATAGTCAAATCAAAGCTTGTTTTTGTTCTTTTTATTCTATTCTTGTTTTATTGTGTCTCTATCTTTGTTCTATAATCGTTCTTCTATTTTTTATGACATTGTTTCTTTCTCTAATGTCTTGCCCACCATGAGATCCAACTGCTCCGAGAATACCTAGCCGAAGAAGGAACCTTGATGGCCTATGGCGATGAACAGGTCTTCATAGTTGCTTTTTATTCCATAGGTAAGAAGGCGGACGATCCTATATGCCATGCTTGTACGCCTTCCAAGAAAAGGTAAATCATAACAACAGTTCAAACGGTAAGCAGACTGAAGTGGTAAGTTTTCTTTTTCTTTTCTTTTCTTTTTGTAGATTAAATCACAACTTCTCCCAATTCTTTATTTGCCGACCCATTATAAATACCACTTCCTTTCTAATTTAACTAATAAAATAAAAACTTTAGAGAAACTTGCTTAACGCTTCCATCGCAGTCCCTCCCTGAGGATCACGACCCGCATAGCCTTGCTACAGCGGATTAGAATTGAGAACTTGCACATCCTATTCTTTAAACTAAAATACTACATTTTGTGTGCAGGAAATCTCAGTCAACATCCAACTTGATTGTGGTAAAACGCATTATTAGATATCTTAAGGACACTATTGGAATGAGCATGTGATATCCGAAAATCGGACAATTTTTCATGACGTATTTTTTGGATACTGACTATGCCGGTTGTAGAGTGAATAGGAAGGGCACTTATGGAACTTGTCAATTTCTAGGAAATTGTCTTGTTTCATAGTCTTTCAAGAAATAAAATTCTGTAGCCCTCTCAACCGCCGACGCGGAGTATGTTGCGGTCGGGACTTGTTGTGCACAAGTTCTTTAGATGAAACATACTCTCCTTGATTATAATTTGCATTATAATCATATTATAATATTTTGTGATAATACTAGTATTATTCATATGATTAAAAATACAAATCAACATAGTAAGATAATGCCAATATAAATTTGATATCAGTTTCTTAGAGATCACAATGAGAAAGGAGATATTGAAATTGATTATGTTTCAACTGAATTTCAACTAGCAGACATTTTTACCAAGCCACTTGATTTTAACAGATTTTTTCATTTGTGGTGAACTAAATGTTTGTATTATAGATTCATGAGTTTTTCCTTATGTTAAAATCTATATTTGTTTTAAAATTTTTGCTTGTTTTGCTTACCCTTTTTGATGTATGACAAAAAAGAGGAGAAGTATTTATTGAGTATCTATTATTAGTTTGTTTATGCTCATATGCAATGTCATTTTAAGCATATTATTATAAACTTTCATATATGCATTCATATGTTTTAATTGTTATAGTCATATTGATATCTTGTACTTGATATATAAGTGAAACTTGAGGGGGAGATTTTTCAAAGCTCTTCCGTTTCATTTCTTTTAAATAGCTCATATGTTTTGTTATCTTCAAAAAGGTGGAGATTGTTGGCCCAAAGGTTACAATCACTGGTTTCGTATTTTATTGATAACAAAACATATGTAGTTATTTAGTACTTATCAAGTTAAAGTATTTTAAGTGTGTTTCAGGGTGCAAAAAGATCTAATAGGTTTCTTCCTCTAAAGGAAGGTGTTGATGGCTCAAGGGTACTAAATACGGAATTGAAGCTCAAAACACTAAACATCGATATTAGAGAAGCCTGCTTGAAGATTCTTGCAGTCACTTAGAACCTTGTAAGAATTTAGTTTGTTAAAGAGTAGAATATAGATTTGATACTCAAAGATATACACACACAAAAATGTAAGTTTTAAAAGTACAATTTATTTTGTGTTGGTGTTCTGACTTGTTTAGTCTTGATACATGTTCCACATTTTCTTAAATATTTTTATTGAAGTTTAGAACTTGTATCTCCATCTATACATGTTTTTCCTCCTTCAAAACCCATATACAATTAGTTTCAAAATTTTCTTAGTTTCTAAACTGACCTTGGTATTGGTTTTGGCCTTGGTCGATCAACCGTGCGGTCGACCATGCCTATTTTAGGCCAGGACGGTCACCTGCATAGTTGGCCGAACCTCTGGAAGAGGGGTATGCATGTGGGTGCACATTCACTGTCGATCGACCAGTTGACCAACTGTCATCATTTTCATCAAGATTCAAATCGGTCAACCGAGCGGTCGACCGAAAGCCAATGATCAAATTTTTTGCATAGGGTCAGTCGACTGGTAGACTGCCAGAATGGCAGTAATGTCCAGATTTCAAAATCTATCTTTTAAACATTATTTAAAACATGGGTTTTTGAATTCTGAGGGTTAAATTCTTCCCTTTATGACCTAGTAAACTATTCTAATTGTGTTTTTCTAAATCCCATATAAAGGGTAATTGGGATTAAATTTATATAACAACAAATTCTCTTGAAAATCAAGTTTTTGCTTTCAAAGTGATAATGTTTTCAAAGTTTTCTTTTGTGCTTTCAATTCTAAAGTTTTTAATTGATTTTTCTGCTATTATATTCTCTCTTTTCTGATTTTCACTCTCACATACATCTTCTTCAAATCTACTTTTTACTCTATAGGGAATTGTAAGAGAGTTGTAAGAGAGTGTTTGTGATCTCTTGATCACCAAGAGCTTGTAATTTCAATTGGCTTTGTGCTACCTCTAGTGTGGAGAATTGAGTTGGAGAGTTGTGTATTCCGAGGTGTTGTAATTCCTTGTTGTAAGATCCCTTTGTGAAAGATCCATTAGTGGAAAATGAAATCCTTCACAGTGGTGAAGGCGGGGACGTAGAGCAGTGGCTCGAACCTCAAAACAAATCATTCTTGTTTGTGATTGCCTTATTGTCTCTATTTTATTTACTTGTTTATTATTCATTCATTTTGTCGGTCAGTACTCATCTCAATAAGAAAGTAATTGACCACCTCAATTCTTATCTGGAGAATTCATGAGGAAAAGTTCAGAGCCCTTCACAGGGAATCTGGCTTCAATTTTTGTTTTGAATGATCGGTTTGCATCATATATTATAATTTGTTTAGTATTTGCATTTGATTAGTTTTACACCTATTCACCTCCCCTCTAGGTGTATTTTCAACTT